>OMNZ01043445.1:17044-30533 GCA_900303255.1 Lesueurigobius sanzi | reverse complement strand
ACCTTGTTTAGATCTGGTTTAGTTGTGGTTTACTCATGGTTTAGACCTGGTTTAGTTGTGGCTTAGTCCTGGTTTAGACCTGGTTTAGTTGTGGTTTAGTCCTGGTTTAGATCTGGTTTAGTCCTGGTTTTGATCTGGTTTAGTTGTGGTTTAGTCCTGGTTTAGTCATGGTTTAGACATGGTTTAGACCTGGTTTAGTTGTGGTTTAGTCCTGGTTTAGTTGTGGTTTAGTCCTGGTTTAGTTGTGGTTTAGACCTGGTTTAGTTGTGGTTTAGAGCTGGTTTAGTTGTGGTTTAGTCCTGGTTTAGTCCTGGTTTAGACCTGGTTTAGACCTGGTTTAGTTGTGGTTTAGTCCTGGTTTAGACCTGGTTTAGTTGTGGTTTAATCCTGGTTTAGACCTGGTTTAGTTGTGGTTTATCCTGGGTTAGTCCTGATTTAGACCTGGTTTAGTTGTGGTTTAGTTCTGGTTTATTTGTTGTTTAGTCCTTGTTTAGACCTGACAGATCTTGTTCAAATTTTAAAATAGCTTTACTTTTACTTTTTACATTTTACAATGAATACTTTTATACTTTTACTTAAGTAAAAAAAAAATCAGATACTTTTACTTAAGTACATTTTTGGTCCTGTATCTGCACTTTTACTTAAGTAAGAATATTGAGTACTTCTTCCACCACTGAATTTATGTCTATTTTAGACCTGGTTTGATCGTGGTCTAGGCCTGGTGGTAAGAGTGGTATTTTGTAATCACTTTACATTTACGCCAACACATCTAAAAACACATCTAAAAACACATCTAAAAACACATCTAAAAACACATCTAAAAACAGCACTTGCCTTTGGTCTGGTCTTAGTCTTGAGTCAGTTAGAGGCAGGAAAGGCTCCAGCTCTGGGGGCAGTTCATTCATCTCCATCGCAAAAGAAGAATAGCCATAGTATAACAGATAATCCTGTGGCTGTGGGTCTGTGGGAGGAAAGAGCGGAAAGAGTTAAGTCAAATGCACCGTTATGCTCCAACTTGGATTACTTTCTGTAAACATAAATATAAACCAAAGCCTTTTAAACATCTGCTTTGTGTAAAATTTTAAAAATATCCACTAACTTCTGATGAGGACTTGTAACATTGATGAAGTGATGAAAAGTATCACCCTGTTTTCTCAAAGGTTTCCGAGCTATCGTTAACCATGTACTCACTTGTAGGCAAAAATTCTTCAGTCTTCATCTGTACTCTGTAGTTGAAGTGTAGGACGTTTCGATCTTACTCCAAAGAGAATTTTTGCCTACGATGGACAACTCCTGTACGACTGAGAACCTTCACAAACATGTACTCACTTGGTTTCCAGACGCATTTGGGCGTGGGCAGCGTGTCACAGAATATGCCCTCGTGCCACAGACCTCCGAATCTGTGGATGACACTCCCGCTCTCATCCAGCACCGTCCCCTGCACCTCGTTTTTATTCGTGTCCGAACCCCAGTAGCGGGACTGTGTGAGGGATAAAGAAGGAACTGAATTGTAACAGTACAGTGGCTTCATACAGCGCTCTCCACAGTGCTCTATATTGTTCATTTCCTCGTACACGGACTGACTGACAGCAATGTGGATGCCAATCTGCTCCAATGGCCTCCAAAAGGGTTAACTGGTTAGAAAGGGATTTGAAAGATCTCTCTTTTAGACAATAGGAAATCACTTAAATGTACACGAGTTTATTACAAGTCCATGTTGTGATGACACTGGAAAACCTGCTACTTGTCATTTTAGAAGTAAGGCATGTAGGGTTTTTGTTTGTTATTTCATAAAAAATACCAGTGAGACGAAACAAAAAGAAAGCTACAAAACAGAACAAAACTAAAGGGGGCACTGCTCCAAGCGTCCTTGACTTAAAGTGGTCCATTTCAACCAGTACTGGTGTAAAATGTTCTTTGAGTCTCAAAATGAAGGTTAACGTCTCCATAGAGTGGATCTCCTCAATATTTTCCCTTATTTCGAGGGGGGTCTGGGCTTAGCCACTTTCTTGCTATGGCCTTTTTTGCCGCAATTGTTATCATTTTGAGGATGTAATTGTCCTTCCTTGGGTCCCTGGGTAGCAAGCCCAGCAGATTCTGGGATCCCTGGGGACACCGTAGGCCAAGACATCGTCCGCCAATTTGAATACATTGTCCCTTTGTCTGTACATATAATATAAAAAACTAAATAAATAGTTACAAAAAAAGAAGAAAAATTATGTTCAAATCAGGCCACAAATCAGCCACACAGAGGGACTGGGGCAAACCATTCCACAGTCTTGGGCAAACGAAGGCCCAGGGGTCAAACGCGGCCCACCAAACACGTCAATCTCACCGACAAAATATAGCTAAGACTGATGCACAACATCTGCCGCTTGGTTTCTTCAGTGTCTAAGGTCTATTTGAAAATGTTACTTGTCTGAAACTCCCCAAACAGCAACCAGTCCGCCCCCCTTGGCAAGTTCAAAAACCTGATGTGACCCTTGTATCAAAAAGTTTGCCCACACTTGGTCTGGGGGCTACAACCTGAAAAACCAGGTCTCTGCAAGTTTTAAAAGGGGTCTTTGGGACCTTCGGGGGACTCTGAACTGAAGATCGAAGGGTGCGCCCTGAAGAGTACAGGCACGAGTCAGCAATAAACGGGGGGGCCTGACCATGCAATGGCCGAAAAGTAAGAACTGGAATATTAAGGACACTTAACAATGCAGGCTTGAAGTACAAGTTTGTGAACCTACACTATACCTCAAGCTCAGAATCTCCCAAATTTAGTCATTGAGCTTTTACCAGTGTAAAAGCACCAATTAAGACTTGAGTGGAGTGTAATTAAAGATTTTGTTTCATTTACCTTGACAAACGTGATCTTGCAGGTGCAGACGCGGCTGTTGAGGTTTTGAATGGTGACCTCTCCGTAGTGCTCCAGATATCTCTGCTGACTGAACACATTGTGGATGCACGTCACCACCTTGTTCCACTCGTAGTGATCTCCAAACCTGCATGGAATCATCACAACCAAATATTTATCAAATGCTCTACATTTTACCTACATTTTGGTTTATAAGTGCACACAGGGCTTGACATTTCCATACAAGCCAATTAGAACTTAAGCCAGCCATGATCGAGATGTTTGTAGAGTTTTGTTGTGAAAATTGTGAATTTATGAAGGTCATAAGTGAATAGGTTTAATAGTTTTAGGTCTTGATAGCTGTTTAAAATGTGGGTTGCAGTTCATTACGCCTCATTGGTCCATATTTACAATCTGTTTGATTTATTTTATGGCTATATTAAATTAGGACTAGCTTCAAATAGAAAAGCAGCATGTGTAGCTAATTCAACTGGCCAAAGTGGCTAGAAGTGGAAAGAAATGTGCTACAAGGAAAAATGTCTATCTACCAGCATTGG
Organism: Lesueurigobius sanzi; assembly: GCA_900303255.1. Classification (NCBI taxonomy): domain Eukaryota; kingdom Metazoa; phylum Chordata; class Actinopteri; order Gobiiformes; family Gobiidae; genus Lesueurigobius; species Lesueurigobius sanzi. The sequence continues at coordinate 27,134 of OMNZ01043445.1, read as the reverse complement.
GATAATTGGTTAATGTGTGACTCAAGCCCTAAGAACACAAATATGAACTAAATTCATTACTTTGGGAGCGTGACATTGACCATTCCCGTCGGCATAATCTCCAGGGACTTTCCCCAGAATTTATTCTTCCATCTCTGGTCTGTTGAAAAGGAAAAAAACATGAATTAGAAATGATTTACGAGACCTTCATTAACTGTAATATAAAGTGACTAACACGGGCTCACCTTGCCAGAAGCAGTAATTGTCCGACTCGGCGTGACAGGCTGAAATGGGCGGATGGTGGCAAACCTGGAAAACAAAATACATTATAGATGTTAGAAACGTTATTATATGTTATTTAATTTTGTTTGTGTAAGCTTTCAGTCGTCCAAGCGAGTTCCACCGAAGCAAAAGTTTTCAAAAAGTAGTTTTAATTGATAGTTTTCATCATTCATTCACTAACAGTTATCAGCGTAATTAATCTCGTCCCACAGCGAAACGCTCAGCTCTCAGTTATGATTCCCGCACTGTGAAACGTGATTGTGTGAGATTCACCTGCTCGCTGATGAGCCTGAAGCCGCGGTCCTCTCGAACGCACTCGTAGGTCTCTCCGAGCACCGGGTTGACGGGTTTATAGCGGTTTCTGAACGTGGCCGTGGAGTAACCCGAGATGGCGAAGGCAGCAATGTAGACCTGTGGCGCAGAACGGGACAGTTAAGCCGGGGACAGACAAGACTGCATGACAACAAAGTGCACAGACCACACACACATGAGGAGACACACGTGAGGAGTCCCAACACAAATCATTTCCTGTGAGGAGGTTCTATTGGGCCGCGCCTCCCCAAACTCAGGACCGATGTACTAAGACCGGAGAAAACCACCACCAATATTTTTAATGAATACATATGCGCTAAAGACTCCCCAACTTATTTTACATATTTGTATTGATCAAGAAGAAGATCAAATTTAAAGGTGCATTGTGGAACTTTTTATGCAGAAAAAAAACTTGATGTTAGTGCGACTTTGGCTTTTTAGTGGCCCAGTGGTCAGATGGCGCCTTTACTTTTCATCACAGTGGCCTATGATGCTCCAAGATCTTTTTTTTGTTGTTTTTGAGGTTTTCAATTCAATTGGAAATTCTCAATTTTACAGTTTTCATCATTGCTAAGACATGTAGGGCCTTTTTGACCCAAGAAGAGTGCAGCGAAGAGTTTGATCCAAAAACAAAAAAAAGAAAATGATGTGCAGTGACCAATTATGTGTCAGAACCAGAATCAGTATGAAAAGAAAAACAACTCGCCCCAAACTAATACATTTCATTCACAACTTTTTTCAGGGAATAAAATTGTAAATATGCTCGATATAGGAATATTTTATTTGATCAAGAAAATAAAAGACGTCTTACTGACTGAAATCAACTTAACTTTGTCTCTGACTCTGACTCCGCTAGGCTTTCCTGGAGAACATAATTTAAGTACAGTATGTATCTGCTAAAGATGCACAAAAACATTGATCATACTTTTAGCTCCAGTACATAGGATTATGTAATGCTTATACAACTAAAATTTGTAGGAAAATCTAGTGTTTTTAACTATTTAGATAACTAATTCAATTCTTATTTGGGTCACAGTTAGTGATGGGATTTGTCTTTGAAAGGACCCGAATCTTTAGGATCCATTCACGTCAAAGAGTCGTTCAAAAGACTGGCTCATTTTATGATTCATTTCAGGAATCCAGCGAGAAAAAAAACATAATATCTGAGATCTAATGTGGTCTACAGTTAAGGAAAAGCGTGGTGTTATAGTTTGATGATGGGTCCTGACACCACACCAGTTGAGAGCCCCCGCACTACTACAGTACACAGACGATTACTACAGTACAAGTTAATTTGTGGTATTCTTAGTACCATCCTGTGATATGGGTCTGGAGTGTTGGCAGCGGTGTCCAGCAGCTCACTGTACTCCAGCTCCTCACAAAGTCTCTGCAGCAGATTCACCGGTTCATTCAGAGCCGCCGGCATGGACACTCGGGCCAGATCCTTCCCTGGAAACAGCACACGTCAAGGTAAATAGTTAGCATTAAAATAACTGTAGTGTCCCGGTAAGTTAAGGGGAGACACTGCAGGTGAATAGGATGGAAAATTATACTTTTACTGTGTATTACTGACATAAACATGATGGAAAATGTATTGAATGATATTTATGGCCATGAAATCAAAAAAATGTATAGAGCCAGATTTAAATGTATCGTTTTATTTTGTTGATATCTACATCTACATCTAGCTACAAACATTTGTTCAGAGGGAATTTTTCATATCTTCTTTTTTGTTTTTGAATTAACTAGTTCAGTCATTCCCAAACTTGAGATCATCATGGCCCCCTTATACATCAAAAGGTTCTCTTGGGGCCCTACTTAAATGTTAAATCTTCTTTCATAGAAGAAGTGATGTTAATTTGAATTTTGAAGTGTGCAATTTAAAGTGAATGTTTGGTAAATTGCAGACCGTCCTGTATTTTTTTGTTTGTGTTCTGGAGAAGGGGGCACCCACAATAAGATTTATCTTCTTTGTGTTCCTTTTCAATTATGTGTTTGGACTCATGTGATAAAAAAAGAAAAGAACATGATTGAAACAAATAAAGAATGAAATGAAATATGTGGGGAACCTTTGGAGGCCCCCCTGCAGTGGCTCTGAGGACTCCCAGGGGGCCCCGGACCTCACTTTGGGAACCAGAGAACTAGTTATTAGTAAATAAATCTATAAAAATTCAAATTTCAAAAGTCTATAAATCAGACTAGGATTTATATATTGAAAAATCCCTCTAAACAAACTTTCAAAATATTGTTAAGTCCAAGACTTGGACGTTTGGGGTCTGTAGGAGCTACTAAAGTGGAGATGTTGTTGCCACAATGTGAGAAAAATGTATTTTGAGAAAATGGTCATTGAATTTACAATTTCCCATATAGTTTTATGGAGAAATATTGAATCAAAGCAATAATTACACACCTTCTTGTAAAGATAAGGTTATGTCTTTGTCTCCATTTAAAAGTTCATATGTTAAAAGAGCAAAATGGCCCAAAACCTGAAAATTGGAAGAAAAAAAGACTTTTCCCTGCAGTGTCTCCCCTCCTCCTTGTTTAGATACGTGCCTATGTTGTTGTACAGAATGGCCATGAGCCCCACGTGGCTGTTGTCGGGACAGTGGGCAGGCAGCGTGGTTCGTCGTCCTGTGCTTTTAGGGGCGACACTGTTGGGGGCTTTGGAAATGCTGGCACGGTATTCACGAGTGGCTAATGCTGCAATGAGAACAAAACACGTTATTGTGAATGCAAAGCAGATAAACAATTGGATTTAATTTAATTTAATCAAGTGGAGTTTTTGAATTAGTTTTAAAAATCTATATATCTTAGTTTAATTCTACAGTGTATTCTTATGATGAAGATTTACATGATTTGTGGCTATAATAGTGCACTCACCATGTCCCTCTTCTGGCTCAGAGTTGGTGGTGCTCCCATCACTGAGTCCGGATTCGTCCGTGAGCTCGGATGAACTCCCACAGAGAAGGTCGTCGCTGGCGTCAAAATATTCAGCCGCTGAATCCGCCACAGATGGAGCGCCACGGGACGAACACCTCATTGACTGCGGAGGTATAAGGAGAAATGAATGTTAAACCATTAAGCGCACAGGGCGTAACAGCGATAGACTGAGAGGAGACTCACGGGGACATGTAGTGTGTTGGACTGGTTCAAGTTGTTTGTTGACCAAACTTCTTGAAGTTTTTGACGCTCGTGGCAGAGAGTCTCGTGGACTGACTTCAGGGAAGAAAGCACTAACATCGGAAAGAAAAACAAAATAGATATTTTGACAGCCATCTATTTTTTTTTATTCTGCGTAAACATTATAGTCTGTATGTGGTTCGCAACTGGTCGGGACCCAAAAGTGGAACTATTTTCAGTGGTTCTCAAGCCTTTTGTCAATAGTTTGTCCATTGAAATGTATGAAAACGCAACCTGTTGTGTGTCTGTTTAAAAATGTGTTTTTGACCATTATTTCAGCTTTATAGGTTTATTCAATACAGTAAATACAGAAAACAGTATTGAAGTTTTTAATAAATATTTTATTTGGGTCGCAGCATGTATTCATAGGATGATGGTGGGTCCCAATGACACACCAGTTAAGAACCACTGGTTTATATATTCACAAAAATAGACATGAAAAATCACATGTCAAAGTGCTTAGGAGGTTTTGCTAAGAGATTTGGTGTTTGGAAGACAGAATGAATTAAGAAATAAGGCACTCTTCACTTGTCAACATTATCCATTTACATTTTTAAAGCCTGTATTTAAATGGGATCCATTTTTTCCATGGGTACTGGCCAAAAATAGCCTTCTTCAGGGAAGGTTGACATGGTCTTTATGTATTGCCATTGTGTTTCATATTTACAGTACATACACCACTTGATTGATCATAAGACATAGCTTCAAATGGATGTGATTAGTTAATTTAGTCAGAGAGGAATGAACATGATAAAAGGGAGTACAAAGTCTCTGACCTCGCAGTGATGTGGTGCAGATGTCCTGTTGGAGTTTCTTGCTCTCAGGGGATAAAACCGAGGGCGGAGCTAACTGAGAGTAAACGTAGTCTGGTATTGAGGACATGGAGGTGTGAGAGGGGCTGCTTAAGTGGCTGGAGGACAGCTGAAAACGAAAGAAGAACACAGATTACCACTTGGTTGTAAAACATCTGTAGAGTGGAAAAACATGGTATAGGCTACTGTGGTTAGTGCCGGTTGGAGATTGTTCCTCAACCTGAACACTAGATGGCAGTGTACTTACTGTTTGTAACTATAGAAAGGTATTATGTGATTTATACTCATGTTGAACTGTGCTTGTACAGAGTTAGAGTATGAATAGATGCAGAATAGATCAAGGTTACAGTAGTTGCTTTGTGCCACATGTAACACAACTCTCCAGTACTTCATTAACTGGGCGCGTTACTCATCATTGGTGTAAAATGGTCGGTGTGCGTCATAAGTGAGGAGAGCTGTGTAACATGAAGACTGGGACTCGCCAACACTTCCCAGAAACAGGGACACTACAGAAGCAGTTAAGGATTAGGATTAATATTGGATGAAATAAAATACAGGCATACCTTTATCTAATTTCACTATTCACTATTCACTAATAACTAGCTTATTCCAAAACTAAACAAAAGAATCAATCCAAAATCCCCTCTGAGCAAATCTTAGTAGCTAATATGTCAACAAAATACATTATTTAGATTTAGTCGTCAAAAATATAAGCAATTTTGGTCATTTTTTTCATAAGATACCTGCATATGCATAAGAACTTCACTGAAAACATAAAATGGCAGAAAACCTCCAATAGATTTTCCCTCATATTCACAGCAACTCAATCCCCACTGGAATACTCACTGATTTGGGGAGCCCACGAACAGGCTGTGAATAAAAGAAAAGATAAAGTTATCAGATGTTCAAAGGGAAATTATTTTAAAGCTCTGTATAGATTTGGCCTCGTACCATTCCCAGGGCCTCCGCTCTCGACAGGGTGCGTGAGTGACCCCACATTTTTGCCGATCTCTGCCTTTTGGGCTTCTCAAGGGAAAGATTCTGTGGAAGACATGATATGAAGATGTAACTTGAATGAGATGTATTTAAATGAATGTGTAAATACAGAAGCTGATTACCTGTATGCTAATGATGCGCTGCAGGTCTCCATTACTGACCACTTGGCCCGTCTCCAGAGCTTGCAACCTCTGGATCAGGCGGTTTAACTCCGACAGGTCCAAATGGCACCGGTTCAACTCTGGGCAAAAAACAGCACAGGCTGAAAATAAAAGAAATGTCGCTTTTGGGTCATTTTTCATGAGGCAGAGAACGGCCTCTACCCTGAGCACATGTTTCTGGGGCGCGCGATTGCTGGAGCCAGGCCGACACTTTGCTGTTCACGGCTGTGTTCACTGAAGGGGGCTTTTGTGCGTCGGTCACAGTCAGGGCTATGGGGTTCTAAGATGAAGATTAATTTAAAAAAATGTTGTAAATAAAAGCTCATTTTAGTTATTTACATGTAAATTCGATACTCACTGTAATTCCATTGGTTAGATTTTGTCCCAGTGCAAAATTTATTGGCTGCAAGAAACCACTGTGAACTTGAGCTGACTCATGTTTCTTATACAAACGATGGGCTTGTAGCTTTGTCACCCAAATGTAAAAGAGGTCATGGTTTTTGGCCTAATAATAAAAAGCATATTCAGACACAAATTTCTTTCAAACGGCAGTGGATGTTGATAGGAGTTGTTATACCTTCATGTGGTAGAGAATATCCCCTGCGTCCAAGTCAATGCGATTAGATTTTTTATTTATTGACATAACAGCATTGCTCATGTCTAGTGATCCCTGGACTCTTCCCCTTGACACCTACCAAAAAAAAAACATTTAGGTAATTAAGACCAAAGCACCACATCGTTAAAATACCGAAAAAGTGACTTACATCATGTTGACTTTTGCAGTATCGCAAAATCCCAGATTCTAAGACAAAATACCTCTACAACAACATGATACATCCTTGTTATTCCATTTTATAATGCTGACAGATGACAAAAAAAACATCTACAAACAGGTGATTTTCTGACCTTGTGCCAGCCCTTGAGAGGCCACTTCCTCCTCTTGAGCAGATACCCCTCACAGAGGCCCGGAGTGGGCATGTCCAGGGGATTCTCACCTGCTGCGTTTGCTTCAACATGGAGGTCGTCGATTATCTCCCAGTCTTTAATGATCTGTGGAGAGTGGAAAAGTGATGTTTACATTTGTGCACATTAGGGTTGTCAAAAAAAAAATCAATACTAAAGCTGGTATCGAGAGGAGCCGCTGTGCCGCTGTGTTTTGCAACAAGGAAAAAGTTGCAGCCTGACTCTCAGACGGCCTTAAAACTTTACAGACACTCTGCGCTTCAGTCTGTTTTAGTCGGCAAACTATTTTTAGGAAATATTTCAGATGCGTGGCCAATGCTACAAACTGTAGCCACCAAATTGAGCAGCACAATGAATTTGGGAAAACATCTAAAAGATAGATAAGGGGGGAAAGGGAATCTTATTTGTATAGGGCTTTTCATATGACACAGTCACACCCAAAGCGCTTCACACATGAAAGGGAGGGGGGCTCATTCACTCCAGGCTGATACATTTGTAGCCACTGTTTCTCCTGGGGCAGACTGACAGAAGCGAGGCTGCTCACATCCCTCCAACCACCACCAACCACTCACACATAGGCATTGGGTGAAGTGTCTTGCCCAAGGACACAGCAAGAGTCTGCACCTGCAGGAGCCGGGATTCAAACCCCTGACCTTCCAATCATGAGATGACCCTCTCTACCATCTGCGCCACTATCGCCCCAGATAGATACTCCAAACTCTTTTACGAAATGAAGCAGGTTTGTAAATAATATTAAAGGGGGCAAAATCGACTTTTTAGAGCTTTTAAGCTACAAAAACAGAGCAGACTTATGGGCTGATAACATCACTATTATTATACATTACTACACATTTGAAATGCAGAATTAATTATAATCTATTTTTGCACTGTTAAAAAGGTAGTATTCTACCCCAAAGTATTGTCAATAAAAAGGTGATTGTTTTTCCCACCATAGTATCGAAATCAACATCAAGTATCGAGTTTTTTTCAGTATCGACATCGAGTTGGAGATTTTAATATGGTGACAACAGAAGTGCACATACAGCTTTATGCATACTATCCCCTATTCTGGGTCTGACACTGATGACCACACGACCCCCTAAATGTCCCCTTTTTATCAACTTGAGGACATGGTCTAACTCAATGTCAAGTGTATTTCTACATTCTACATTTACAACAACCAACGCCGCCGATAGTGCTTCACACGCACAGAATAGAAGACTAAAAGAGTACAATGCAACAACAATTTACAGTAAAAAAAAAACAGATTATTTCAATGCAATGAGAAATGAGGCATGAGAAGTTAGATTTACAACGAGAGAATGATATACAGAATGTTATCTAATAAAGTAATAATATATTTACATTAACTGTACAATATCAGATGCCCCAACTATGTGGGTTTGAATATTTTGGGCCCTATTGCTCTCCCTTCCTGCGTGTGTATTACTGCTAACAGCACAATGGAATGGTTCTATGGCTGTCTTTGGCAAATCTAAGTTACTTTCTTAAGTCCATCCCTCTGGCTAGATGTTGAATGCAGCCTGATCATTAATTTAAGGGTTATGAGACAAACTCGGAGACACAATATAATACACCATAATTCAAAAGGAAAAAAGGAAAATATTTACTAAAACCTGCTTAGACGTTCAGTTTTGATCATGATTTTTTTTTTTAATTTAGTTTAATTTTGCTAATTGTTATTTGTAATTACTGGGAACATGAGGCACTTAAACAACCTCTCCTGCCAAGAGAGTCATATCATGCAATAGTAATGTCACAAAAAATATTGTATATCAGGTGATGCAATATCCATTTAGCCAGAAGCCACGATATATTGAAACATCAGTAAAGTCTAATCTGACTGAGATCGAGACATTTTTTGCTAACTCAGCCTAAAACAAACAAATGCATGGAACTTATATATAAATATGCAAACTGCTTTGTTTTGGTGCTGATTTTGTGTTTTTAAGTCGTGTTTTGACCCAGGTTACTGAAAAACAAATTGATTACAATTTGTGTAACATCATTATCACCAAAATTCTACACCTGTATCACATATCACAAGTGTTTTTCAAAATTGTGCAGCCTTATATATCACGCAGCCTTCACTGACAGTAACAGGAATGAATGCTGTTACTGAGCAAGTATCTCTACAAACAACGTTACTGCCACACCAAAATCAAGCCGTAAAATGATATCTCTTGTGTCTGACCTGTCTGGAGTGAGGGGAGGACACTGTGCTGCTGCTGCGCGACTGCGGGGGCTTGTTCCATGTCGGCGACGATTTCTCCAAACCACTCGCCAAAGAGTGACTCCGGTTGAGAGCGGTGCCATAAGGGTCCATTATAAAGAAGCACCTTCACTTTTGGATGGTTCTTGACTGTTTCTTCCACAAGCTGCCACAAGCACCCTGTAAAAAGAAGCCAGAGTTTCATCACAAACAATGCAACTATTCACAAGTGGAAAGATAGCAGGGAAAAAATACCATTCTTTTTCATCATTATAGATTGAGACGTTTGTTTAAGAAAAGTCCTGTATCATTTTTAAAAGTATTTGACACGATATCGAGAGACTTTCGAAAGCAGCACAGCAGAGAGAAAGGATGAAACCATAAAAGACTGTGTAATCCATTTACTGAACACAGGTGAGGACCAGAGGCCAGGCTCAAGGCCCTGAATAGAACACATCCTGCTCTCACTCACAGCTGTGCTTTCTGTGCACAATAACAATTCGAATAGTGCTGATAAAATGAATGAATGATGAGTGTGTTATGAATTAATTTGTTTCATTTTTGTGTGTGTGAATGGGTGTATAGGCTACAAGAAGGCCCAAGGAGCGATTCCCAGTCCATTGGTCCTTTCTGTGTTTATTTTGCATGCTCTCCAGATGTGTGGGAAGCTCAAGATCTGGAGATGGGCCCTGTGTAGCATCTTCTAACTCGTGACAGGTTGCCCTATAGTGATATTGAAGGATGGATCAAATGCAGAGGATTACTCTATAATGATTACCTTTTCATCTTAGTTAAAATTATAAGAAAAGGATTTAGACATGTGAATTTTGTCCAAAAAGACTCCTACTTAAGTTATATTCAAATATCATAGGCAAAAACAACCGCACTGTCAATGTACTGGACAGTAAACGTGCTGCCTGTGAGGAGGATTACTCCTTAATTGGTTTTCAGAGGGATGTTTTTAGCATTTCGCCTCTTGAACACATGGGTCAAATGGGAACTCACTTACTTGCAAGGCCTAACATTGAAATTGGCCTACCACCGTTTCAATATTTTTGTTATTGTCGGCTATAGTTTCAGAACATTCATACATCAAGTAGAAAATCATAATCTGTGAAATATAGTGCCCCATATCAGCTTAAATGTGAATACAAAGCCATTAAGTTATCATG
>OMNZ01043445.1:0-17024 GCA_900303255.1 Lesueurigobius sanzi | reverse complement strand
AAACGTGCTGCCTGTGAGGAGGATTACTCCTTAATTGGTTTTCAGAGGGATGTTTTTAGCATTTCGCCTCTTGAACACATGGGTCAAATGGGAACTCACTTACTTGCAAGGCCTAACATTGAAATTGGCCATAGTAGCCTACCACCGTTTCAATATTTTTGTTATTGTCGGCTATAGTTTCAGAACATTCATACATCAAGTAGAAAATCATAATCTGTGAAATATAGTGCCCCATATCAGCTTAAATGTGAATACAAAGCCATTAAGTTATCATGATACATTAGTGCTAAAAATAGCCCTGTGCATTAGTTTCACAGTGGTTGGGTCTCATGTCAGGCTAAGTCAGGCAGAGCTGTCATTATGTAAGGATCAGGGACTGACCTCTCTGCTGATCAAAGCGCACGGTGGAAACAGGATGAACGGATTTGTGCGCCTCAGAGCTCGCTTCATACAAAAACAAGCATTAAAAAAATATTCTTAGGTTTTTACGCACCTACATGTACACAATGAAGGCTATAGGGTAGTATGCAATATCCACGCTCTTAAGAAAACAAAAAACTTAATCAAACGCTCAAAAATGTGGGTTGATTTGGGCAGTACGCAGAGTCTATTTTGCGTGGCAGAATACCCAACAGAAACATGTTTAATTAACTAAATATAAAGATCAGAAATATCAACCTACCTCACACTCTCCTCCCAGGCGCATCGTCCGACGTAGCAAACTTCTTACCAACTCATGACTCCAGAGAAGAAATTGTGCATGACAGAAAATATCGACATTAAAAGCATGGTACTGTCGAAATCTTGAAATTATAAAGCTACATGTTGATGTTGAATGATGAAGTCTCGTTGTAGTCAATATCGGTGTCCAAGGCCCCTCTCCTTTTGGTGGGTGACACGAGCGCCCTCCAAATCCTCCAAGGAGAGCTGTGCGTCGTAGGCAGCGCGCAATGTGTCCTGGGCATTATCCGTATTAACGGGAATTACTCAGTGTCTAGCTGCTGAAGGATGTAGTCGAGAGTAAATCCAACCACTGACTCTGCATGCATTGTCTATAGACAGTGCAGTTATATACTTACTGTATTTCCGCATTTTACCAGAGATTTCAAAGCATCAGAAACGAAATTACCCACGTTATTTTTTCATACTGCAATACTTCATATGCACCGAAATCAATAAAAGGAATTTTCTGTATATTTAAACCAATGTTATGCTGCTTGCCTCACAATATGGGGCTAATCATGCATCTATGACCAAATGGTTTTGATCTTAGATAAATCTTCTGGATGTCCAGGAAAAAATTGCAACCTTTGTGCCAGACCAGTGTCTCAGAAATTGTCAATATCTGTCACAAATGAATGTAAATCCAAAGCACATGTATCGTGTAGTAGCACTACATGAGACTACAGCAGCATCTAGTGGTTTATGAAAGAGAGTATAGATAAATATATTTTGTGAGAGTAGGGAAACAGTAGCAGGTGCTCAAACTCAGTAATGAACCAGGCCATAATAGACTAACTGACCCAGATTAACATGCTGTAATCTGCAGATTAAAGTATCAGGATTTGTGACCACTCGGGTGTATTTTGACGGCCACAGTTTTTATGATGCCACTTATGTCTTTAATAAAGATCTCTGTCCAGCTGGCACTGTGTGGGTGGCAATATTTAACCATGCAGATCATACAGCATATTACTGATAATCATTTAATACCTTCCAAATCCTTGTCCAAAATAAAAAGAAAGCTGAGGAGTTAGATGAATGAGATTCAGAAAGAGTTTTAATTGTAATTTGCTATTAAAATAACACACATTTCTGGACATTTAAGATGTTCAAGGTCCAAGTTAAGTCCAAGTGATGATGTCAGCTCAAAAATGATCCAGTCACCAGTTTGTTTTTAAAAGGGAATTTCCCTTTGGATCATCCAGCTCAAAAAGGCTCTTGCTTATTTTAGTTCATAGATATCAGTCTTTATGATGCTTCTACAGCTGCCGGCGTCTCAGTCTCCCCGCTTTTCTGTTTGACGTATTGCTGTAGGAGCGCCGACAGGTGAGTTGGGTGCCTCTGGAGCAGTGCAGCGGTTTGGGACGTCAACATGGTCAGACCGCTCACCAGCTCCCCATGAACAACAGTCAGTGAAGGGAGTTTAGAGTAGCCCACGAAACCCTGTGCGCTCAGCAGAGTGTCCTCCACACAACCTCCTGTAAAAAAGAAATACAAATAGGTCAATTAAATTTAATATTTTTAAATGTCAGTGAAATTGTCTTCCTGAGCACAGTACAACATACAAAACAAACAACACTAAACTGTGAATATACAAAATAATAAATATACATGTACAGTAGGGTGGTTCACAAAATTCATTTTTGCCAAATTTTGCCAGATCGCTTTCTGCCTTGTACCAATTGATATTGTAAGCATCTGTTTTCGCCACATTTTTTGTTTCCGTTCATGAGTATTTCATTGATAGGGCTCTACTACAGCATTCAGATGATACTAGTTCAATTTGTTATGAAAATAAAGAGTCAAAGCATAAGGAGGTGTTTTAGAAGCAGAAAACAAAATAAATACCAGGCGAAAATAATACAAAAAAAGACCTAGACCATTTCAAAACTGAAAAAGTGTGCCACCCCAAAATGTGCAGCGATTGACTCCATTTTTGGTACAGACGCTTACAATATCAATTGGAACAAGGCAAAATACGATCTGGCAAAATTTAAAAAACTTACTATTATGTTGTGAACCATCCTAATGTACAGACAAAGCAACAGCATGAATGGGTGGATTTACAAATGTGTTATAAAAGTGGGAAAGTTGAAAGTAATGAATGTTGAGAGATAAGGTATTGTATACAGACAGTGCTCATAAATTGAGAACAGAACAAAAAAAACAATCAATTACCTTTTATAGGAAAATGTAAATAGTAATCACCAATAAGTATAATGATGTCTGATGCTACTAGAAATTTAGTTAAAACTATTTTCTTGATTATATTATAATTATTATGGGTTTGAAAATGAATGAAGAGAAAAGGTTTACGTACCTAAAAGGGTGATCTGTGGACTGGCCCTCACCGTTTTCAAAAGTTCCTTCACTTTCGGTTCTTTACTCACAAGCAGCACAGTGTGACCAATGAACAAAGGAGTCAGGTTGCTATAAACGCTGTCCATGAGAAACGGCCGCACAACCTAAAAGAAGCACAGATTGAAGCTATAATTAAAATAAAATCAAAAGTTCCATTAATTTCAGTGCATGCTCCATTTACCTCATTGGGGAAGAACTTGACGCTAATGTCATGTTTATGAAGTCGATATTTGAGAGTCATCATGTCCTCTGCGCTGCTGGCACTGTTCTGAGCCACAGCAATCATCTTATTGTCCCTAAAAACTTCTCTTAACTGTTTCTTCTTAAGTAACACCAAATCACTTTCCTGGAAAATAGACAAAAAGTACAATGCTTTTATAGTTGCTTTTGTACAATTTGTATAAAGGTTTACCAAGATTATGTCTAAGAATCTAAATGTACATTAGGGTTGCATAATATAAGTGGAAAATAGTGAGTGTCTTGCAATAATTGTTATATTTTACTAAGCCATTTGAACACAGCACTTGCCATTAATTAAATATGTACAAGCATCATTAGCATCATTGTATTTTCATCAAATTGTGTCTAAAATTTACTCGAAGAAAGAATGTCTAAGCTTCAATAACAAATAGGTGGCAGTCACCTCTGTCACTTGTATGGTCTCAGATGGATAGGCTCCTGGGGGTGCGGCAGGTTTGGGAGGAATGTATGCAGTCACAGCCATTAGTTTCTGTTTGAGAAAGTGCATGGGCTTTCTGTGGCGAGTCACTGCTTTTGAGCCGTGTCGGACACTCTGCGTCAGGGGGAGCCATCCTAATGAAACAGACGGAGAATTACAATACGAAGAGTCGGCAGTAATTCATTTTAGCCAAGACATTTTATTTACTGTAAAACGTGCAATGCTTAACACAGTCCTAGTTAGGGATGTCAAGATTAACCGGATTTACAATTACCTTGATTATAAAAGCTGAAAGTAGGTTAATCGTGAGAATTTTGGGACTCAAGGTAAATTGTTGTTTCTCATGAGCCGCAGTGCGTAATGACAACCAGTGTTAAATCCACCAAAATACATGAAGTCAGGTTAAACAATCCAATGTGCAGAGCAAATCCATTGTGTCCATCTTTACATGATAATGCCAAAGGAAGACTCCTGAAAGAACCATATGCAGCGCTGCATTTATTACAACACGGTAAAAACCAAAGCACGCCCATTGGCTAAATGTTCAATGGGTTTTTAACTAAAATAACAAAATGAACATAAAACTATACATATAATGCCTTGTTTCTTTTTTGGGAACGTTTGGACAGTACTACTTGTAATATTTTGAGAAATTCTCTGGATTTTCTTCCTTAATTCCGCAAATCGTGATTAATCGTAAAATCGTGACTCAATAATCGTGACTCCAAAATTTAGAATCGTGACATCCCTAGTCCTAGTTAAGGTCACACCTGTCTTAGTGATTAAAAACTTTTATTTGTACCTTTAAAAATATAATTTAGGCTAGCTGCCACTAGCTGGACAGCCCTCCTAATAACCGGCAAAAGCGGAGATAAGATGATATATACACAAATAAGCTGGACAACAAGTAAAACTATTGCTACGTTAAGCAAGCGCATATTAAAACTAAAAGCAAAGTAGTGAATGGTGTATTTTACGGTGCTTTACCCTGCTTCGGTGATATTTTAGAGCACAAGGTCGCCGCCATCTTTGTCAGAGTGAAAACACAGGAAGTTGTCACGTGAAGTCCCTCCTACAAGTGTTTTATATTTTGTATTTTTAAAATATTTGTTACTGTATATGAACACAATTGGTTGCTCTTAAGTAAATACATTACTTGAGGGAAAAAATCACGGGAAGTAATATTTATTACGGTTACAAAACCATTTAGATTATTTTACGTAAGGCATACGCACTTACGTCATTGTATGTTTGACAGGCATGAGGCGCATACTCAGTAGCAATTTATCGAGAACTATCAGTTTATTTGGTAAAAATCCGTGCATTAATGGCTCTTTGACAGCGCGCAAACCGCCTCTTTATTCACACACCTTTTGCACAAAGTCTACGCCTCACTCTGCAGACATGGACCTGAGTAACATGAGGAAAAAATACAAAGGAGACGAGGAAGTGAGTGTATTCATTCATACGACCTTTAGTTTTTGTTGATCACTGTCAGTAGTGGTTTTGAATGCTGCTACGTTCATGTGCTTTATGTACCTTGTCCTTATTTGATCTAAACACAACACAAATGTGTGTGAGGTCTCCATTTGGTGTTTATCCACAAAAATGAAAAAAAAAAAAAGATGGATTTATAAATATTATGAATGAAAACCATATTAATTTTGGTCATACTCAATATATGATAAAATAGCCTACAATATCTTTATGCATTTGCTACTGAATTGTTCTGAAACAGGGCCATGCTTCCTTTTTTTAAGTATCTGTAATGTGTGCTTTTCTTTAGTGTTTTGAGGAGAGTCAGCTCACATCCATGGACCCCTTCAAACAGTTTGGAAACTGGTTTGATGAAGCCACAAAGTGCCCTGAAATCGGAGAAGCAAATGCTATGTGTATAGCCACTGCAACAAAGTAAGAAGAATAACTGGCAAGTGCAGAGCAAATATTGACTTAGTTCATTGTTAAAAAGTACTTTTGTCTACTGTCTGTAGGGATGGACGTCCATCTGCCCGAATGGTACTTCTAAAAGGTTATAACAATGATGGTTTCCGCTTCTTTTCAAACTATGAGAGTAGAAAGGGCATTGAATTGGTGAGTATACTGTCTCTAGCATAAGCACACATCATTGCATGTCATTCTTATTGTTTGGTTTGTTTGCAGGAGAGCAATCCATATGCATGTCTGGTGTTTTACTGGGAACCTCTCAACAGACAGGTAACGGCACATTATGTCAAAATGGCAATCATGTTTCACAGTGACAAGGTCCTAGGTTCGATCCCCAGTGTCTGCGTAGGTTTGGTCCAGGTGCTTCGGTTTCCCTTACCACTAAAAACATGTACAATAGATCAGGATGAATGAGAGAGTGAATGGTTAGTGATGATCAGAGGAGCTGATGGTGCAGAATGGCAGCCTTGCTTCCGTTGAGTATGGCATGAATGTTTACAGTCAGTGTAACTTGGTAATCAGGCTTGAAAAGCACAATACAAGTTTAAGCCATTATTATAATATATTATATTATTATATATTATATTATCTTGGTACTTTATTTCATCTGTTAGTGCACATATCACACAGCACATGAGCTCAAGAGACCCCCTGCTACCCATACATTTTTGTACCTGTGTTATATTGTTCTCTGTAGATCCGCATTGAGGGAAATGTGGAGAAGATCCCATACCAGGCCTCATGTGACTACTTCCATTCACGGCCAAAAAGCAGCCAGATTGGGGCTGTGGTGAGCAGACAGAGCACTCTGGTTCCTGACAGAGATGTAAGTGCAGCCAATACTACAATGATTCATATACCGCGGGTTCAGAAAGTACCCATACCCCTCAATTTATTTAAGATAAATATTTTAAGTATTTTTTTCTTATTCTTGATACCAGTATGGTATTAGAAAATGTTGGGTACTAATGGTAGCATGGTTTTGATGCTTGGCATGTCCTGAGATGGCACTAAATTTTTTTTCTTTTAATTAAAAGAAATAGTCTTTTATGGAATAAATGACCATTAGTCTTCTGTTTTATGGTTCTAGATTAACTATATTTTAGTAGGTATCAAAAAAAGTCTCGTTCAGGTACCAGTATCGTTACAATACTGATATCAAAAAAAAATTAAGAGTACCCAGCCCAGTAATAGGCAATGTGTAGAATTTACTACAGACCTTGTTCAAAATATCACAATGATGACTGAGGGAATGGGAATATTACTGGTATTTGTATTGAATCTTTTGTATGCAAACATAAAATAAATACTGTATACTTGTTTTTGACTATTAACTAAGCTATCTGCACGTGTTCTACTATGTCTTTTTAGTATCTAAGACAGAAAAATGCTGAATTACTGGAGAAGTACAAGGACACCGAAGTACCCATGCCTGATTACTGGTAAGCAACACTGTATCCAAATGTTGAATTTAATCTTTTCAACGTAACAAACCGTTGGCCGTCTTCTGCCAACAGGGGAGGCTATATTGTCAGGCCGTACCTGATGGAGTTTTGGCAGGGGCAGACCAACCGACTTCACGACCGCATTGTGTTTACCAAACTGAAACCTGGTGAAGAGCTGGGGGAGTTTCAACACATGGCAGAAGGTGACTGGACATATCAAAGACTTTCTCCTTAAAAGTAGCATAGTGTTCCTTTAATGAGGACAGTAGCTATACAATTAAGAACTAATGGGAAATACTTGATGTTAAATTGTGCTGCTATATGTGTCATGATGATAAGCTTAATGTTTTATAGCAGGGGTCTCCAACCTTTCTCCCCTTCGAGCTACTAAATAGCACGAGCCGCTTGGGCCTTTGGGATAGTTGGGAACCTTTGGGCCTTAGAGTACAGCCAGAGCAAGATTATATTTCAACAGAGAGAAATAAGTGATTTACAGATTGTGGTTAACTTGCCCTTAACTCATTCATCGAGTGCCCAACGGGAAAATGAAACCATAAATGTTACTTAATACAGTAACATAATGTAATAATGTAATAACGTAATAGTGTATTCTTTTATGAAAATGTCAAGATTTAGTCAAATAATTTAAAGTTTTTGTGAAATTTTAGTTCCATGTAAATTTAGTCGACTGAATCTAAAATGAATGTAGTCAACTTTATATTACTATTCAAATACTGTATATCCAATCATCTTCATGGAGCTCCTCCCACATGAACTTAAGCACAGGCCTGTCCCTTTTAACTGATATGTGGCTTTTTCCACCTTGTCACTTTCTTAGTTTGTTCATTTTTAATTATTATTTTTTTTTAGTCAACGAAAATACCTGGATATTCTGGTCATGGTGTAGTTTTGTCTCAATAACTACTTTCAGTTTAGTTTTATTCAAATGTTAATCAGCAAAAATATTACATTGACTAAAAATATGATAAAATATTAAATCTGGTTAATCCAGCGTATATAAAAATGTAGCAAACCTTCGTGGAGTTACATCTAAACCACTGGAGACTGTGAGTGTCTGGAGACCCCTGCTACAATGTGAATTTATTTTTATATACCGTTAGTTAATTATTAATCCAAATATAACTATCCATAGACAGCTCAAACTCAATTTGATCAAATAATTATCCACAATTAGTTGCACAATGACAAGAAAAACAAAAAACATTTCAATAGCACAAAAAAGGTTTTGTGATATAGTATTATATGTGAATGATGAAGGAAAAACTTGACAATTCTTCTATATGGAAACTTAATTGTTGTCTTAATTCCAGTTGCCTTTTAACACGGATTAAAAGTGCTGTGGTGTACAAAATGTAGAATCAGTTGTGTAAAAGTTGTCTATTGTACCATAATGTATAACCGTGCCAATAATAAAGTTACATTTTTAGATAGACTGTGTCTTACGGCTTGAGGATAGCATTAAAATGAAAGATAGCGTCTTAAGGGGAATTTGAAATGGTTTATCAGGAAAGGAAATAAGCTTTGAACAAGGAAGTATTGTACGCGAACTTTGCCAGTGAGACTTAACAAGTTAATTACGTGCAATAATGTTTTTATCTATTTCAAACTGATATCAAACTTCAAACTCTTCCACAACTTCATGATAAGTTTTACAAGATAACCATAATGTGCCATAACCTGATGTCTTTTTAGCAGCAGCACACCATCGCAACTAAATAAAAAAATATTATAAGTGATCATTTACTCTGAAAATATAGAATGACAAGCAGAATTCATGATATTAATTGAATATTTACTAGTCATTGTGCAGGCACTAAATAAATCCACAATGAGTGAAATATAATCTGCGAAAATCCCAAAGGACTTAGTAAGTTTTCATAGTGGCCCTTTTGTAAAAGCTTGTTAATAGTTTCAGTCCAGCCCGAGGTTTATGAAGCGTGGAGCGAGATGGATATCCAGTCTCGGTGTCCCCTTACTGTCGCCGTGGCAACGCAAGGGTGTAATAAAATAAAAAGCGACTCGGTTACTACCTCGGGTCTGATGTCATCGACGGTAACGGGTTAATTTGGTTAATCTAATGAAAGAAATCAACGCACTCTCAATTATGAACCTCGATTTTGACGTCGACCTGTTCATCCCGTTTATACCTATTTATGTAATTACAGTATGTCAAAGTCTAATACTTCTGTGAGGAATATCTACTTACTGTATATACAGGTTGTACTTTCCTGTGTCGGGGATGTAATTGCAGATTTACTGTAGTGCTTAACAAATTTATGAGACCACCTGACATGAAAACATACAAATATATCAAGAACTTGTTTCAAATTAACCATTTCAGTGTTATTCATTAAGAAAATAACCAATTGGAATTAACAAAATAGTCCTTTTTGACAAATAATATCCTGAAATGTCAATATTTTGTATGGCCACTTTTTTTGGAAAACATTAAGATAAGATACTTCTATATTGATCTCACAATGGAGAAATGTACGTAATAGGATGATAAACTAAATTTAAAAAGCTAATACTGATAAAATAAAATAAAATAAGTGTTTCTTTGCATCTATCAATAAAACTGTATAAACTGTATTAGAAAAAAAATTATCTCTTATGTGCACTGGATACAACTAAGTGGCATTGCAGGTTTCGTAAACACTAAGGTTATTGCACATATTAAACTTGAAAATGTATAGCAACAATAGTAATATTTTAGCATTGAAGATATTGTTTTGATAAAAAGATCTTCCACATACTGGTGGATTAACCATTATAGAAACATAAAAAGATATTTTGGTAAACAGAAATACTGTTAAATTACATACATACATATATATATATTATACTTGGTGGTGGTCTAATACATTTGATAAGCACTGTACTTTTTTCTATACAGTATCTATATCTATCTTTACATTTTAAATTCTTTACTTTAATATTTCATTTTTATATTATAGGGTGCTTAAAGTGCAATTATTAAAGATTCTTCAGTCTTCATCTGTACTCTGTAGTTGAAGTGTAGGTCGTTTTGCTCTTCCTCCAAAGGGCTTCATCAGCACTGAGCAAACTGGGACGCCAGTGGGACTTATAAAGACCAGTAGGAGGAGTTTACCTGAAAGTCCCCCCTCTCTTTGTTCTAAAGGCTAGAGAAAAACACCGTACAATGTAAACAAAATACAATGGAAATAAATAAGACCTTTCTCTGTTGTATATTGTAGTATTAGGTTTGAAGGGGTAATCCAGGCCCACTATCAGACTTCCTGGGGCCTGGGGCATGAATGCTCACATGTCCCCCCATGTACTTTGAACCTGATCATATCAATCATCATGTAGTTTTTCTTTTCTTTTTTTAAATAAATAATATCAACATATTTGACTATTATTTGTGTCTGCCCGTGTTGCTAAAGGGTCTCCAAAAACACCATAACAATAAAATACATAATAATTATTTATTTATTATAATAAATCGTATTTCCATTTTGACATCTGCAAATATATCATTTACAAAAAACGTATGTCATATCTACAATCTGTTAATAAAGTAATTTACACAAATTCTTCATTTTTCTGTAATAAAAACGTAGCAAAAGCTGATTGTAAAATGCATACAAAAAGCTATTAAAGGATTGTCTGCGATACAAAAAACAACCTCTACAATTGCTATTAATTTAGGCATGTACCTTCATGTCACCAAAATGATTCAAGTTACAAATAGACAGCACAAACAGGTTTTAAAAATAAACCATCATTAATAAGACGTGTGTTTATTAAGCATAAGCCTGCAGGCTTATGTTTTCCTGAATGCTTAATGCTGTAAGCTCATATCAGTCGCTTGCGAGTCTTCTTTCGGGGCGTGGCGCGTAGCAACGGGGCAGTTTGTTTACCCACAGTGCACCCTGTTGCCGCTCTGCATGTGCTTGTACCTCCATTGTCAGATATGTCCATTGTTATTTGTCGGCGTGTTTGTTGCTTTTGTGGTTTTCGTCTTTATTATGGTGCTCGGCGAAAAGCGTGGGGTTTTCGGCCAAAGTGGCGCGCACCTTCTTCTTCTCCTTGAAGCGGCCGGAGTGGGACACCTTGACGTGGCGCCCCTTGGTGGCGGACTTGTCTACGATCTTCTCCAGCCTGGCGTTGAACTGGCTGTCCATATGTTCCTGAGGAGGATTGTTGCTTGGGTGCTCTTTGTTCCCGGTGTTGCTGCCATGCTCCGCTGGGATCTCATACAGGACCTTGGGTTCGGATTTCTTTTTGCGGGAGAAGGTCAGTTTCCACCAGCTTGGGTCCGCCATGGCGCCTTCATAGACCGGTCAACCTGAGGGCCAAAGATCACATGGTTAAGGTGTGGCGCACCATGGGATGGGCACTTCTTTGGAAATGAAAATACATAACTCTGATATCAACCCTTAGCAACTGGCCTGTTATTGTCATGGATCCGGTTTAGATAGAGGCTGAATATGGTTGTAAAAGACACTATAAACTATTGCCAGAGTGCCAAATGTGGGTTGATGCTCTTTTTTTTAATTATCTCTTTTCGTTAATGTTCTCAAAAGCAATGCACAACTTATTTGTGTGTGGACGAGTGAAAGTACAGTATGTCCAAAAAGGCCTAAAGAAACCCACATATGAATGAGCCCATTGGGACCAGAGGTTCCATTAACAGAAATGACAGAATATTTTGAGTTCTGACAGACAATTTTGAAGGCTGTCCTTCATTTTGAAGGATTGAAAATCAAGCCATCATCATCTTTTGAGAGTTTTACACACACATTTTAACAGAACATAGTTTCCAAATGAAGAGTTAATTTGCAAAAGCAGATATCTCCGTTTTGAATTTTTTGCAAACTTGCAAATTTTTGTTATCATTTAAGAAAGGTGACACCAGTAAAAAAAAGTTGAATGCATTTGATCAATAAAAAGTGGCTTAATTTTTCTGAAGTAATAAAATAGCTCTGGTAATTAAAAACACTGCTGCACAAAGAGAAAATTACAAGTATACGTTGATTTTTTGTTAATGGCACTTATCTGTTTTTATTTTTATTTATCATGTTCCATGATTCTGCTCACAGATTATATTTAGATTTGCATCCATTAATTATGTAATCTGTGTTTTCTCACATACATAATACTAGATATATAATGAGAGATTCATTAATGAAGGATACAAATAGACCACAACAGATTTTTTACAACCCTGTCCTTCAAAATGAGAAAAATCATCCCTAGCGAAACCACTGATTGGGACTTATTGGGATTTATATTGAGAAGAGGACCTTTTTTCAACCTTATTTTCTTGAGGGTACATTTTAAAGTAGTTTGAACTCCCCTGCAAGCAACAGTAGTGTCCAGTTTAGCATAAAAGTCTTGCATGACTGAAAGAAATGCATTTTTATCTCTATTAAGGAGTCCATGGTGGTTAGTCAGTGTAGACAGTAAACAGCCCGAGAGCCCTATCCTTAGAAAGCAGCAGTAACAGTGAGTGACAGTTGCGGCCGTCGTGCACTTGTCCATAATTACCAGGTGCATCCGTACGGGCAATGACACCGGACACCGCGGCGCTCAGCTGATAAATTAATGAGGCCCATATCCACTGTCCCCCCGCATGAGATCTGATATTTGAACTGACAAAAGATCTTAGACTGATGAGTAATCAAGCCGCACGTCCAAGGATCTACACCGCTACTGTACGAGTAAGAATGAAAAAGGGGGTTCATTGGGTAATTCCAGTGTGTTCTGTCCTTGGTTATTCACCCAAATCGATGACTTCAGGAGCTGTTTTTAGAGGCTACACTGTCATTCATTTGGTTGCGTGGGAGGGGAAGGGCATCAGCTGTAGAAAAAAATCCCCATGCAATTGATTTTATTATGTCAAAACCATAAGGAAGAAAAAAAATCATATCAGCATTGTACAACTTCCTTATGATGCCTATAAACCAATAAAATTATAAGAAAAATGAACAGTGAACTTACTAGAACTGAAATTCTTAACATAAAATAATTCGGTGGAGACATAATATGCTTAATTCAGTTGGACCACTTGATTTTGGAAGTGTCTGTCTGGAGAAATCATTTGCCAAAGTGTCCTTGCAGTAAGATTCAGCAAAGGAGACAGACGTCAAACATTGATTTCTGAAGCTTACGAGTAAGAACCGACTCTTGGCTCCCTTTTGTGTGGTCATTTTATCACGGAGCACCTATGCAAATACACATGCCCTTTGCAAGGAGCTCTCTTATCTGCTCTCAGTGATGTTGACGGGACTCTGAGTCAGACAAGTCGTGCCAGACTTAAATTGTGTGTAAATCCCTTTGAACAATAGCCCCTGAGCTTTTAAATACAAAGCGGTGGAAGTCTTGTCGCGAATCCTAGCTTCCTGCTTTCTCTTGGGGTTTGTTTATTAGAATTTGGCGTTCATGACTTCCATGCCACGTAGTATAATTTAACGTTTTAACCGCTTTATATGAAACAGTTTTATTGCTTTATCCCAGGCCTAAGTCAGTCCTTTTCATCTTCCAGAAATCTCTGCTCCTGGACAAACATTTACAAACCATTTGCATAGTATTATGTTGTCTTGCACCATTAAGCCGCGTCTACAGAAAACCAACAATGGGCTGCCCTTTCACAGCTTGTTCGATGATAAAAATGAAATAATATGAATGCGTTTTTCTCTCGTGGTGAGCCGTGTTTGACTTAGATGTGACCTTTGAGACAAAAAGCGTGTGTTGACTTTAAGGAGGCCCTCCATAGTTCTCTTTAATAAGTTACTATGTATTTTGTCATGTGTGGGTGAGCCTCTCTGCTAAGCCTCGCCGATTATGAGGGACAGAGGAACACTTTTGGCACATTTGGAAATCACTTACTAGATCTGGTCACATTTAGGACATTTGGACTTGGAGAGGAGGGGACAAGTGCATAATACTCCAGTTTCTGTTTTGCCAACAGGCTCATAATGGATAGCTTTGTGTTGGGGGGTAATGTTTGAGTATTTCTTTGTCACATTTTCACTGATTACATATTGTATACAAGCATACAGAATTTTAAGCTTTGATTTATCTCTTGTACTGCAGTTTATGGTTAGTTATAGGGTACATAGACTACATACATTTTTAATCCAAAAATAAGCTTGGCTACTTCAAATGGTTGCACAAAAAAGTCCATACAATGCTGTCCAAATACCTAATGCCTTTTGTAACTGAATACATTTGGGTTTACTCTATTGTATCTACATGACAGTAATCATTCTTCAACCTTTCAAAAAAAAAAAAGTAACATATCACAATGTTTCCTGACAGAAATATCTCTTACCTCGGCGAAGAAGAGCTGACTTTAGACCCCAAACAGTCGTGCCATGCTCCCGGCTCCTTCACCCTTTCCTCGCTGCAGTGTTGTTGTTTTTTTTTATCTTCTCAGGTGAAAAAGCGGCCGCAGCATCCCTTGTCCCTGGCACCTCTGTCTCACCTTGTCCCGGTCTGTTCTCCGCTTAGAGCAGCCCACACCCTCCTCAAACACACACCTCAGCAGAGCCCGCCCATAGAGCGCCTATAGAGTTAATGTTGCAACCACCATGTGATTGCCCGAGGACATTTCCTTGGGTCCTGCCCAGTCCACTCTTATGATTACTCCCCTGGCAGTGCGGTTAATGTGACCATTCTGCAAAGTTGGGCAGTTGTCCAAATTGGCAAATAAATTTCCTTTATCAGTTTCACCCGAAAACAAAGTCACATTGAAACTTGGAATTTGGACTGAGAAGGAAGCAACGCCGGTGTTTTAATTTTCTGTCTTCTTACATAACCCTTGCAGCTTTTATGACTAAGCTACAAGAACAAAGGCTGTTGAGGCTGACAAAAGAGAGACCGAACAAGGAGAAGCGCCTGTGATGTTTTGCATGGGTTTCGTGAATCATACACTGTGAATGGACACTTGGTTTGCAAGTTTGGTTGACATTCAAATAACCTTAAAATAGGTCACGGGAATCGCAAACTAAGTATTTAATGACACGCTATGTAGGCTGGACTGGCCTCAATAAAGCAGCCAACTAACCTGAATGTTTTTGGTTTCTAAATAATAGTAACCAGGGTTTGACAATAAGGGGAGACACTACAGGGCAATGGTCATTTTTTTTCTTCAAATGTTATATTTTGTGACAGTTTTATCTCATAACATATACATTTTCACCTGGAAAAAAGTGCATTGCCAAATCTTTACTCAGGAGTGTAACTATTGCACTGATTCAACGTTTCTCCATAGATTTACACATAAAATTGTAAGTTCAAAGGCCACTTTCTATACATGCAATTATCTTACACTCTTGCAACAACATCTCCACTTAAATAGTTTCTACATTAAAGTTTCCGGTTTTGGGCTAAACAATATTTAGAAGGGTTTGTCAGAGGGATTTTTCAATATTTAATTCCTCGTCCAAAAAACAAGGACAATTGTATTTTACAGATTTATTCACTAGTAACTAGTTTATTCAAAAACTAAATAAAGTATCCAAAACTCCCCTCTGACAAAATAAATCCATTATTTAGATTTCGTTGCTGAAAACTTTGGACATTTTTACACATAAAATGCCTTAGTTTCACAGTTGTGCTCATAATTGTACATATCCTTTTCATCTTTTGGCCATTTTTCAAAGAATATGAATGATAACACAACAATCTTTTTTCCCACTCATGGTTAGTGGTTGTGCGAAGCCATTTATTGCCAAAGAACTGAGTTTACTCTTGAAATCATAATGAAACAGAAACTACTCAAATGTCCTTCATCTAACGTTTACATGACCTTCAACAACTGCCAGGAAAATTGTTCAGGAGCAAAGAAAAACTCACTTCAGCTGAAATACAGAACTCTCTGACAAAATTGGACTCTCTGGAAAGTGCATGTTTGTTTCAAGATGCACAATATGTAAACTTTTGATCTGGGACATTTGGCTAGTTTCTAGTTGAAAAGCGTAAACAAACAGTTTTTTGACAATAAATGGCTTCACGCAAAACCACTAACCATGAGTGAAATAAAGGTTTTTGTGTTATTCATATTCTATGAAATGTACAAGTTTACATACCTGAACTTTTGAGCACATATGAAAATGACATGAATTTTTATAAACCCCTCAAAGGACATTCGTTATTGTGGCTCAGGTTTAGATTCAGTTGAAGGAATTCTTTTTTAGCAATATCATCACTTGGTTTTTGTTGTCACTCTAATTGGCTAATTGTCTGTGAAGAACTCTAAAGGACCAAAGCAGTTTATTGTAAATTTCACATTTCACCAATAACAAAAATCAAAGCCAATATCAGCTCAAGTCAGACCTGCAGTTTGACCAGAAACACGAGATGGCCGCCCCATTGCAATTTCCTGAATAAGTTGGATAGACGGGCTTCACAGTGATGTTGGAGCGTCTATCTTTAGGACAGTGAAAGTCCTCAAAATGCTGGTGCCCATAACAGGAAAACATCCCGTGACTGAAAAAGCAGGTAGGCCGTACTTTTGTAGTCTACACCAATTGTCAATGCTGAGTCCAGATGTGGAACTCCATGGAATTAAAGATAAAGAATACCACCATTGTGCTTCAATTAAAAAGAGAATTCAAAGAAAAAATGATTAAATCCTATAAATTGGAGGAACTTGAACTGTTTGTGATGTAACGACTGAAAGTTGTATGTTTATAACTGCTTGTGACAAATGTAAAGTGACTTATTTTCTTGACCATCCTTTTGTTTGTTTGTGGAAAAGGGGGCACATATTACTGTATAAAATGATCTTCTTTGTGCTCCTTTTCAATTGTGTAGATATCGAAGATCTTCCGATTTTTTTATACTTAAAAAAGAAAAATCAACATGATTGAAAAAAATAA
>OMNZ01043444.1:3395-20591 GCA_900303255.1 Lesueurigobius sanzi | reverse complement strand
TGAAAATGTAATAAATGAGTACTACGGTGTATAATAGCAGTTTAGAAGTATCATTTGCTGACAATACTCGTTTCATCGCTTCTAAAGACAATCGTCAAACCACGGCCCCAGAATCGAAAGTGAATTCAGCATAAGAAATTTAGCGATACTTGCCGTGATAATATTGTGAATTGTAATCATTTTGGCCAAGATAAACATGAAACAAAATGCCCATATCAGTCTCTTGCCTCGACAAAACTGAAAGTAAAAATATACAACATAAATACATAATGATGTTAAAATCGCAAATTGAGTCGCAATCGCAATTTCTGTCCGAAAAATCGCTATTAGGTTTTTGTCAAAACCGTGCAGCCCTAGCCCTACACTGCAGTTTACTATCATCAGGGTTTATACAGGTAGCAATTTCTATATTCAATAGAAAATGTGATAGAACAGAGACATTTTCAACAGAAATAGTCTATCATTTCTGCCAAAACTTCAGTCTGGACTCAAATTTGTGTATTTTTGCCAAACTTCTGCAGTACAAGTAGTCAAACTAGTTTAATGACATTTAAGGCCTTATTTAATTTTATTTACTATTTGATTTAATATTTGATTTAACTTTTCATTTTGTTATTTTTTAACCTGTTAAAAGGCGTGTTGAGCCCATGCAACCTGGAAACACCATGTCTTTTTGTAGCGCCCTGTAAACAGCACAGCATGCAGCCTCATAGTCTTCCTACCGATCAAAAGGTCTGTCCTTTTCCCATCTTTTCAACTATACATAAGTCAATTTGAGCCACAACAACACAGTACAATGGCCACAAGCTTTTATCGAGCCTTAAAACAAATGAACTAAATAACTTTACCTATGATTGACGGCTGAAAACAGCACACAGCCCTACTGTATGCGTTAGGTCTCATTCTGTCCATATCTGCCCTGTTGGATGGATAACTCTGAATGTGTGAACTGTAAGGACTGTAAGGCACTGGATCATATTTGCAGTTGTCATCCTGGAATGTCGGTCAGAACACCACTAGAGCCAGGATGAATATTCAGGTGGAACTTATGGGGCAGACTTAAGTTGACTAAACCCCACTGGAGACAATGATGAGGACACCAGGCTGCATTTCAACTTCTTGTATTGAATATCAGCAGCCAGACCGGTAACTGGCTACATTCACAACACCACAACACAAAGAGGGGGGGCACTGTTCACCACAACATGTCCAGGTTACACAAAATCCTTATTTTTAACACCATTCATTTAATGACTTTTTGTGCCACAACTGACGGAGGTTACCAATCTGTGCCTTCAACTTCCCGACCACGACCAATCACATTCAAACTGCTAACCTTTTGGTTTAAAGCTAAGAAGTCTACAAATGTCACTGGGCAGTGCCTAAAAAAATGATGTAAAATATATGTATTTTATACCTTGATTCACTTGGAAATCACTTTAGTATAACCTAAAGTTTAGGTTGATTTATACAATAACAAGACCAAACTGGTTAACAGAAAGTCCTCTTTACATTAGAGGGTCACTGAATGTATCATGCACTCACTTAACACTCTCTGCTCCAGGATTTCCCGGGCGGTAATGCTGTGTGGCCTGTCTGCAGACTTTCTACTGGATGGGTTTCAGGTTGCATCAAGACTGAAATCTCTTATTGAGCTACAGGAGTGCTCTGCGGTCATGGGTAAAAAGCAGATTTTAATCAAAAGTTGTCTGTGCTTTTTAATAGCCCACTGCCAGGAAGACAGATAAGGAACAGGCTACAGGTGAGGTCATACAAACTAATATTGGCACAAATGCAAAGACTATATAGCCCAACACCATTTTTACAAACTGGGTTCGCCAAAGATAAAAATACATTGCACTGCATATTAACAGCCGGAGTGAGATTGCTGAAGAATCATTGACCTTGCAATGTTTGGCACACCATCAATAAAACGATCCCATACTGTAATTTGTGTTAATACACGGGCATAAGTTGTATGCACCTTTATATAATTGAAATAGCATCTATCCGTTTACATTATTGCTTATAGCCACCATGTCTGCAGTAACTCTAGACTGGTCGGAGCGCATATAATATTTCACCTTGAGGAGTTTGTCCTTCATCTTCCGCCAGCATTATGCCACTCAGCACTTTTCCCCCGGACCTGAGAAATCATTATCAGCCACTGTGGGGTATTTAAAGAGCAGCCAAGTCACTACTTTGATATTCCTCCTCCACTCCTACATGCCTAAGCCCCACTGACTTCACAGAGATGGCCATGATGCAGCAAAGAACCCGGAC
The DNA here is from genome assembly GCA_900303255.1 of Lesueurigobius sanzi. Taxonomy (NCBI): domain Eukaryota; kingdom Metazoa; phylum Chordata; class Actinopteri; order Gobiiformes; family Gobiidae; genus Lesueurigobius; species Lesueurigobius sanzi. The sequence goes on along the minus strand of OMNZ01043444.1, from coordinate 18,308 downwards.
TACACTTGTTGTGGATGTGTGTGTGTTTGCTAATAATGGCGTTAACACCACCGCTCATTGCAGGGAACAGGCTCATTTTTAAACAAAGACTGCATAACCAACCCACGTCTCCACGCCTAAAGAAATTCAACAATGCAAGGACTGTGGCTAAATATTTCACGTCAACTTAATACTACATTTTGTATCAGCATTCAACAGTTGTTAAAATGAATCTGAATGAGTCTTTCATTCATTCATGAGATTTGTTAGTTCACAAACTCTCACACCATGTAAAATTGTTTAGTTTTGAAATGAAAACAAGAACTGAAAGAACAGTGATTCCCTCCATTTATCCAGTGAGATCAATCTAGACCTATCTTATCTCACTAACTTGATTAGATCAGTCTACATTTTGCTCTTCATTTTCAGCTATGCATAACACCAGATGTGAAGAATTGACAGGTTTATTCCATGCTATGATCTAACGCTGCGAAATGCACCACAAACCTACCATTCATGCCGTTGTATATGCCCCGATGGTGCGGTGACAGCTCGTCCGTGTTGGCCCTCCGCTGCCCCTCTCTGCCAGGACTCCCGAACTTCACGTGGTCCGGGCTCATACTGTACTGATGCCGGTGTAACTCGGGGCTCCCCCCGTGGCCCACGCACCCTTTGTCGTGATGCTCGTGCGAGGACCCTAAATGGCGATGCTCCGGGCTCCCGCATCCCGTGCTGCTGACGCTACTCCGGTGGTGCCTTTGGAATAGCTCCCCGCTGCCCCCCTGTCCCAAGTAGTGCTGCCTTTGCCCCAGGACCAGGTCTGAGCTGTGGTGTTTGGGATGCTGCTCCGGACTCTGCCCCCCAATGTTCCGACCGTATTTCTCTGGGCTAAGTCCTCTCATGACGCGGCTGTGGTCGGGCACGGAGATGGACCCGCAGCGAGGACGGCACAGCTGGGGCAAGGTGTAGGGATACTCCAGGCTGGTGCTGCGGTGGCGTCCGGCGGGGTGCTCTGGGCTGGACATGTCTCTATCCAAACCGGTTAAGCCACCTATCGCACTGATGCTGCTACACCTGGGCTTGTGTACAATCTCGGGGCTGCCCTTGTCCACAGTGCTACCCAGACTGGCCATGCCCACAGTCAGATGCGTCTGCTTGTGGTGCGCATGGTCCGAACTTTCAGCACTCCCTGCGCTGGACGTACTACTACCATCTCCCACATCCCTCATGAGTAGCCCTTGCCCTGGCACCAGCAACAAGCTATTCTGACTGTCTATGGAGTTACGACACCCGCCCACGCCACCTCCACTTCCTGTTCCGACTCCTCCGCCAGACGCCACGCCTTTCTCCTCATCCAGCATCACGCAAAGCTCCTTTAGCTCCATGTTCTCCCGAATGACCTCCTCCTGGCGCTGCTCCAGCTCTTTGAGTTTCTGGAGGTACAGTGTGACTTCTTTGCGCATGATGCTGGCGCTGTAGCGGCCCAAGCGCTGCCACTCCCGGGACACACGTTTGCCTTTCTGCCGGTCATCGTCCAGGAAACAGCACAGGTCTCGCAGCTCACGGTTGTCCTCCTGCAGCTTCTGGTTTATATCCTGAAGAGAAAAAGGGAGGAGGGTCAGATGGAGCAAAATGCATATGCACACCACTGTGTTATTCACCTATCTCCAGTACTTTAGTCAAACTGTAAAGGAACCTGGCATCAATGGTAGTCCTATTAGTAGTACTAGCAACAAATATTATTATCATATTAGATTGATAAAAGAATTGATGTTACTAGTAGAAGCAGTCGCAATAGTAGCACCCTCTACTACACCCCAAAGAAAGAGAACAGATTGGCCTAGTAGTGGACCAAGCAGTCTTACTGTCCAGTACATCAGTGACATCAGTGAGACAGCCTTGGCTTGCTTTTATGCAGCACTTTACCCTGCAGCTTTTCACTAGGCGTTGTAATTATCGGCTGTGGACAGGCTGGTATTATTTATGCAAACTACAAACAATGTCACCCTTCTAACACCAAACATCGAATCTATAAACTTTGAAGTGCATTGTTTTAACAGAGGCTGCCTTGCTTATAATATGCAGGACTCTAGGAATGTGAGCTCTGGCAGCTAAAGTCTAAGAATAGACACAATGAGAAATCTGGACAGCAGATTTTAGAGGTTGAGAGGATGGCACTCATTTTGACCAGAAGACATACTGTAGTTTGTTCATCTAGGCCTAGCCTATTTGTAGACTCAGTGCATGTTAGAAAATGAGTGAAAGTTTCATGCGTGATTATTGCATGCATCACTCTGCCCAAGGCTTATTGTCCACTCAATGTGAACAACGAACCTTGAAACATGGTGTCTCCCCCCAAAATGGAACATCTTGATTGCGTGCCCAGGTGGCCTATGTCATCCTTCCAAAGCGCGCCCCCTCACCTTCAGTCCCCTGATCTCGTTCAAGTGAAGCTGCAAGCTGCGATTGACCTCTCGGATGAGATTGCCGTGGTCCAGGATCACGCTCATCTTGTCGGCCTCGGAGCGTCTGAGCCGTCGCACCAGCTCATCTTTGCTCCACTTCAGCAGCTCATCGTCGGTGATACCAGAGATGTCCTCCGCGGGACTTTCGCTCTTCGCTATCGACAGCTGGACCTGGGGCTGTGGCTGGGGCGGTGGAGTTGCCTTCTCCATGGGCACGGCTCCGACTCCAACAACGCGAAAATACTCCTCTGCTGACGGGCAACCTCAGCTCGCATCCGCTCACAAGTGGGATTTAGCGTAGATAGATCCGGCTACACTCTGAAACCTATTCGCATACTTGGCTTTTCTGCTGCTTTCTTTACTCCCGAGCAACAGCTGATGATGCCGGCTGAGTGTGACAATAAAGGAGGAAGCTCCTGGCTGCTTATCGCTGCAACATTTTAGATAGCTTTAGAATAGATGCTGCCGTGCAGGTTGCGCTTTTGTTCCAGTGAACGAGACAAAATCCAGTGTAGGGTGTAGCCAAATTTAGTAGAGATCCGGAGGAGAAGAGCTCTGCACACCTGCCGACAGATGCGCTGTGTTCAGTGTGAGAGAGGAGCCTGAGCGTGGAGGGCTCCCTCTCTCTTTCCCTCCATCCCGGGCACGCTGTTACACAAGACAGCAAAGGATCCAGGTGCCATCTAGCGGCCATTAATTGTCTGCTCTCAGAAATTACAAAGCCAGTTCATAAACGCTACACTTGCCCAAAGTAATTATTTGACCTGATCTACTTTCACAATGAAATCCATTTTGTAATTCATAAAAAAAAGAAGGCTAAACAAAAAATATATGAATCAATTATTTATGTATTTATTTAGAAGACCACAAAAACAAAAATTATGCTCAACAACGCCACCGCGGCTCCTTATCAAGCCACACACCACCTGCCCGTGCCCTTGGGCATGACACTTCACCCACCTTCCGGGCCCACCTTACCCCAGGATATTTGTACACTACGTATGCATGGGTGGTTCAGTATTTGGCTATTCGGCCTCAAGTTCCCAGAGATCTTTGACGTGATGCTTTTTAAAAAATATTTTTATATTATTATATTAACGAGGGCATCATTACAATAAATACTATAATCATAATACAGTTAAAGTATAACCAATTAAATTAAAAGTACATAGAGAAGAGTCACACGCGATGCAGTGAGTGTACGCATTACGCTCTGACGTAGTGGAAAAACAACCAATGAGGAAGGGCCAGTTTGGAGTAACACGTCACTCTAGTAAAGAGCCGGTGGTTTCAGGGCGATCCCTTTACCGTCGTCAGTCGGTGCTCCTGTGTCCACCGTGCCTCAAATGCTGTAGTTTCTGAAGCAGGACACGATCTGAGTGGAAATATAAAGAGGTAAGCTTTGGCTTTGTCCATGAAGACTTGATGCCAGGGGTTCTTCTTCTATGAAAGTAGCAAAGTGGGTTGATGCTATTCCGTTAGCTAACCGGCTAAGCTTTTAGCTCTCATCAATATTGTAAATAGAAAACCTGAAATAAACAAAGATAGACGCTTCAGAACAAACCTGTAGTTGTTATTATGGCATTTACCAATCCCATAGACCTTTCATGTCGTTTATTTAATCTCATGTCAACGTGGCGTTTGCCCCTTTGGAACCTGTGTAAAATAATGTCATCTGGTCATATCTGAGATGTAACTTGCCTACTATAACCAGGGACTAGCCTATATGTTGTTTGGGGGAGATGTAGCTGGTGACGATCTTTACTAAGATCGAAACACTTCAACTACAGAGTACAGATGAAGACTGAAGAATTTTTGCCTTTGTGGGAGATGGACTTTTTACTTTTTGTTTGTTGATTCTCTGCCCTTATGGCCCTTGATTACAGAGGAGTGACTGTATTTGATGATAAGTATGAGCTAGCTGTAACAAGCACTCTTCCTAAAAGCATCAGTCATTATATTATAAGGTATATGCCTTCTTTTCATTCTAAATGGAACCCTCAACACCATCCAAGCCAAATGATAGCAATGTAGTCTTGCCATTCATGTGAATCTATACCCTTGTTGCTGCCATAATGAGACGCTATCTGCATACCCTCTATGTCTACACCATTGAGTAACAGTTGTAGACCTGTGCAAATATTTGTATTGAATCTGCCTTTTCATCACAGCATTAGTTAACTGTTGTTTTCACTACAAATAATAAAAGGGAGTGACAAATTACATTGATAGTTGTAGTCTAAACACATCCCTAATTTTCCACACACATTTCTAAAGTTCTATTTCTTCATAGAAACATGTTAATGAGTGCATTTCATAACTAGCGGGGTCACTTTTTAGGTGTCATTGCAAGAAAACCTGCCTGCAAATTGACAAAATGCTTTATATTTAGATGTACAGTGTTATTTCCATAAATGTGTGAGTTTACAATATACTAGAAGAGGATAAAACAAATGTCATTCTACTAATAGGGAAAAATCAGGTATAGTGCCTTTAACGTGTTCAAACTTTTTACTAATTATGTTTTGTTGTCAGGAAATATAGTTACTCAACACATTAACTACAATTAAGGAGTAATTGTATGACATGAGTACAAAAATAGCAATACATGCCAATCTTTGCCAACAAGTAGTTCATTCAGTTGATTCTACTTCAGCATTGTGTTCTTCAGCACATCAAAACACGCTGATCAGGTTTCCAGTAACATACCTGCGTCACAGTTGGAGCACCTACGTGGATTTTTAGGAGGAGGACAAAAAGGCACTTGTATAAAGCACAGCACAGACGCCTTCTACGTATAATCGCTGGCTCTGGCACACTGAGAGGAGAGAGACGTGGGAAGTCTTGTTCTTTCTCCTGATTGGCAACTGTAAAGTTGGATTTTTTGCTTTTATTTTTAGCTTCATTATGGCAACCTACCAGGAGTTTATCCAGCAGAACGAGGACAGGGATGGGGTCAGATTCAGCTGGAACCTCTGGCCCTCCAGTCGCCTTGAAGCCACTCGGCTGGTGGTCCCCGTCTCCTGTCTCTTCACTCCGCTCAAAGAGAGGCCAGACCTGCCTCCTGTTCAGTATGAACCAGTGCTCTGCAGCCGGGCAAACTGCAAAGCTGTGCTTAATCCATTATGGTGAGTGTCCGAAAATAGATCAATAAAATGTATGTGTCTGTTATACTTTTCTTGTTACAAAAATAACGCTTTATATCATGCCTTATTTTATACAGTCAGGTCGACTTCAGAGCAAAGATATGGGCATGCAATTTCTGCTTTCAAAGAAACCCAGTAAGTTTAATGATTAAATGATATATATTTCCTTTAATTAATTTGATTCTTTAAAAACTATTTTTCTGTCTACAGTTTCCTCCATCTTATGCCGGCATTTCAGAGGTGAACCAGCCCGCTGAACTCATGCCACAGTTCTCTACCATTGAGTACATAGTGCAGGTAAATATTGTCTATATATTGATTGTATGTTCTGAAATTGTACTGTGCAAAGGTGAATACCAAAGATTATCTATGCATTTATTTGTAATAATATAGTTTTCAATGCCATGAATACAAAATAAGCATATCATGATTATAACCCAATGGTGCTTCATTTCAGCGTGGACCTCCTGCTCCTTTGATTTTCCTCTACGTAGTGGACACATGTTTGGAAGAAGAGGATCTCCAAGCTCTCAAAGAGTCCCTGCAGATGTCTCTCAGTCTGTTGCCTCCCAATGCTCTGGTGGGACTCATCACATTTGGGCGCATGGTTCAGGTCCATGAGCTCAGCTGTGAGGGGATTGCTAAAAGCTACGTTTTCAGAGGCACTAAGGACCTCACCTCCAAACAGATTCAGGTTGGTTACAGCCCTTTCCATTGACATTAAGAGGCTTTAAATTCACTGTTAAATAGAAACACAATATTGATTTTATTGTTGTTATAATACTGTATATGTTATATTTTTTTTAAATAAGCAATGGCATAATGTCTTAAGCAGTGTTACTTCAAAGTGTTATTTCAATTTCATAATAAATGTGTTTGTTCATATACATCTATTTACTTAGCTACTTATATATACTTTTCCAGGAGATGCTTGGTTTAACTAAGCCAGTAGCCCAAGGACAGCAAGGACGTCCTGCGGCTCCTCAGGATGCCGGCGTCACCTGCAGGTATGGAAAAAGGGGGAAATATTAGCTTTTCAGGCTTCGCAGCATTATGTTGTCTAACTAACACCTTTGTGGATGTGTAGGTTTTTGCAGCCTGTACACCGTGTGGATATGAACCTGACAGACCTGCTGGGGGAACTGCAGAGAGACCCGTGGCCAGTTCCTCAGGGCAAACGGCCACTTCGCTCGACAGGAGTCGCTCTGTCTGTTGCTGTCGGTTTGCTTGAGGTAAACCACTTTTTTCTGTTTGTTTTTTGTTGGGCAAATATGAGCATGGAAATAGCTGAAGATCAAACATTAGTAAATCTTTGTAATTGTTGAAGGACACGTTTTCTCATCAGCTCCTTCTGTTTTTTTTCTTTTGCACCAACATCATCAGAGTTGCTAATCTGTGTGGTTATGTAATTGATAAGTGAACAGAGCACTTCTCTGAACTGTAACAACCTGAATGTCAGTGCTGATTAGAGCTTGTACACTTTGCTCTGACACAGAGTTCAAACTGATTTTCAGTAGGACTGTCTGATAATCCTCATCTTCACAATAGAAGAATAAATTCAGTTGGGTTGGTGGTGTGTTCCTCTAAAGTTTGGGCAGCTTTTTGTGTCAAGAGTTTATGGTTTTCCCAGAAAACCCCTGAACTATGGACTTTATTGGCGGGATTGAAGAGGAACTAGTTTCAGGTGTCTTGCTTACACCTGTTCCTTTAACTGGGCCATTTTACTGACATTCTCCGTAACTGTAAATAACCCTTTTAACACATATTCCAAGCTTCCACGGTGAACAATGAGAAGTAGATCATTTGTCTGTCGGGGTTACAAAGAGTAACACAATACTGATTTATTTTACAGTAAAGGTTGAGAGGATTATACTTTGTTACTGGCTGTAACTGACTCCACCTGATGTGTCCTGCAGGGCACATTTCCCAACACAGGAGCACGAGTGATGCTGTTTATTGGAGGGCCGCCAACCCAGGGCCCTGGCATGGTGGTGGGAGATGAACTGAAAACCCCAATCCGCTCTTGGCACGACATCCAGAAGGACAACGCTCGCCATCTAAAAAAGGCAACTAAGGTAAAACAGACATTTAAAATAGATCTGTCAAATGTATTTGTGGAATATTGTATATTTGGCAGCCATAAAATTGTAAAAAAAATGTAAAAGTTATGGACCTAAATTTGGCAAGTTCTGTATTTGGATTACTTAAACCATCTCCAAAAGTGTCTATATTGCCAGTTCTCTCCAGTGTTGCCAGTAATGATACACAGATTGTTATAATGTTGATCAGTGTTACATAGTTGTTGGAAGTCGTGGGTGAAACCACACACGGAGAGGGAATAGCTCCTCAGCAATATAAGCAAATACATATCCTTCCACCCAGGAAAAATAGTTCCACAAGTAGTACCATAGTAATACATGAAATAGTGGAAAAATAAATCATCTTGCATACTTCCCCCCTCTCCAAGGGAAATGTAGGGACTTAAATTTTCATTGTCAATAATATAATTTACCATGTAGTTACCAAAAATAAATCATCCTATTAAAGATAGTGTTACAAAATACAGAATGGCAACAGAAAGGAGCATATTAATACATGAGAAATAGGGGAAAAAGAAATCATCTTACATTGTTGTTCATTGTTCCAATAACGTTTGTCCTAGAATGTGTTGAATTGATCTGTATTTTTGTATCACACAGTATTATGAAGCCTTGGCCAATCGTTCAGCTGTAAATGGCCACAGTATTGATATCTACGCATGTGCCCTGGACCAAACTGGGTTGTTGGAGATGAAATGCCTGTCTAATCTTACCGGGTACACACCACATTTACTCACTTGTTTACATTATTATTAGTTCTGTGTTCAAAATAAAGTAAATTAAACCATAATCTGTTTTATGTGCTTAGGGGCCACATTGTGATGGGGGACTCCTTCAACACGTCACTGTTCAAACAAACATTCCAGAGAGTTTTCAGTAAAGACTTGAATGGAGATTTCCGCATGGCTTTCGGCGGGGTCCTGGAAGTCAAAGTAAGATTAAATGTTCTCGAAAAATGTTTTGTGAGTTATTCCCCGAAAGGTTGCCACATAAGCAGTAAACACTAACCTACTTTTCAGACCTCGCGGGAGCTGAAGGTTTGCGGGGCCATAGGGCCGTGTGTGTCTCTTCACGCGAAAGGCTCCTGTGTCTCGGAGAACGTGAGTCACTGCTGACGATTGGTTATATCCACGCCTTTCAGTACATGTAGCGTGAGAAATGTGGTCCTTCAGCATTGTTTACGGTCTTTCTATTAATAGGAAATGGGCATCGGTGGCACAACCCAGTGGAAAGTATGCAGTCTCAACCCTTCTACCACTTTGGGGCTTTATTTTGAGGTGGTAAATCAGGTAAATGATACTTGAAACTTCTCATAAGCACTTTGTGTTCAAGGGTTTCATGCGTCTGATCAGCTGTTTTGTTTGCGTAGCACAATGCCCCAATCCCTCAGGGGGGACGTGGAGCAATCCAGTTTGTAACTCAGTACCAGCACTCAAACACACAGAAGAGGATACGGGTCACCACCATCGCCAGGAAGTGAGTCCTATTCAGCTGTTTTTGTGTTTTTAAGAAAGGTTACTCGATGTCAACATGAAGCGTTGCTGAGTGACACATTCAGTTATAGGTGATTATGTAATTAGTCTGGACTAGCAGGTTATTGCCAAGTGCTCAAATTAGCTCCTCAGTAAAAGATGTTTGCATTCCAATCATTCATTTGCTCTGTGATTGTGCTTCATTCTTCCACACCCTTAACTCACCTGTACTCCCTCTTCCCTCTGTCTCGGCTGGTCCTCTGCTGTGGCTGCTCTACAGTTGGGCAGATGCACAGTCCCAGATTCAGCACATCGAGTCGTCGTTTGACCAGGAGGCCGCTGCAGTGCTCATGGCCCGACTGGGAGTGTTCAGGGCAGAGTCTGAAGAGGGACCAGACGTCCTGCGCTGGCTCGACAGACAACTCATCCGTTTGGTGAGCTGTGAACTTTGGTCATTTATATTTGTAATAATGCAGCAATAAATCTTTTCTGTGTTTAACCTCTGACCTTTTACTATCACAGTGTCAGAAATTTGGCCAGTTCAACAAAGAGGATCCCACTTCGTTCAGACTCTCAGAGTCACTGTCCCTTTACCCACAGGTAATTCTGCCACCTAGTGGTAATTATGAATGTGCACATTTCTGCAGTTTAGAGTCTCAAGTAAGACTACTGTTTTAATCAGTATTAATCATTCCTTTTTTTGTCAATTTCCAGTTCATGTTTCACCTGCGGCGGTCGCCCTTCCTGCAAGTCTTTAACAACAGTCCGGATGAGTCTTCTTATTACAGACATCACTTTGTCAGACAGGACCTCACCCAGTCCCTCATCATGATCCAGCCCATTCTCTACTCGTACTCCTTCTATGGACCACCAGAGGTCAGCCTTACATCCTAAGTACACCTCCACAATCCATGTGTGGTCCTGATGGCCTCAGCTGAGCATCTGAAGCCTCATTGTTTTAACTTGGTCTCTTCTTTGTGTCACAGCCCGTGCTCCTTGACAGCAGCAGCATTCTCCCAGACAAAATCCTGCTCATGGACACTTTCTTCCAGCTGGTCATCTACCATGGAGAGGTGAGAGTGCACCAAATACACTAGTCTTGGTTTATGTAAAATGCTTTTTATCAACATCAAGTTATAAAATATATGTTTATTTCCAGACTATTGCACAGTGGCGAAAAGCTGGCTACCAGGAAATGGCAGAGTACGAAAACTTCAAGCAGCTACTGCAGGCTCCACTGGATGACGCCCAGGAGATTCTCCAGACGCGCTTCCCAATGCCACGCTACGTCGACACAGAACACGGAGGCTCACAGGCACGCTTCCTGCTGTCCAAGGTCAACCCTTCACAGACCCACAACAACCTCTACGCCTGGGGACAGGTACGGTACTCCCAATACTACAGGGCACTGTGAAATGAAAAGCAAGCTCAAATGTTCTGTCAAATGCAAGAGCCGTCTGTACTCTGGTATGACAACTATGTCGTAGGATTTAGTTTTGAAATGTGAGCAAAATGGGTCCTGGCTTAGCTTCTGTAACCCTTTGTTCTAGAAAAAAAAGCTAAAAATAGGGCTAATCCTTTATTTCCCATTATAAGTAAAGGAGGGCTGAACAACACCCTGCCACATACTTGGAGTGCATCTGGCCATTCAGAGCTGAGATTATGGAGACTACAGGCTGTTGCATAAGCTTGCATTCATGATAAACATGTCTGGTCATTGAACTGATTATGTCATCAACAAATGCCATTGAGAGCGAGTTCAATGCCTTGGTCTGTTTCTGCAGGAGACGGGAGCACCCATCCTCACTGATGACGTGAGCCTGCAGGTTTTCATGGACCACTTAAAGAAACTGGCCGTGTCCAGCGCGGCGTAACCGTGTCTGCGACAGTGCAACAGAGAGAAGGACGCCGCTTTGGTCCTGATGTTTGGATCCATAACATTTCCTCGATTCTGTGAAGGAGTCACACCCAGAGAAACCTGGAGTGCTTGATTATACCATTTTCTGTTTTGTTTGTTTTTGTTTTTATAAGTAATAAAGAAAAAAAAAGCACATTCCGGTATCAATTGGGGAGAGCATGTCATGTTTCTTAACATTTTTATGGCTGTTGGACCCTGTCGGAATCAAACTGTATAATTGAGAAACATGTCTGACATGGTGAATGATATTAATCATTTTAAGTGTTAGTTGGTTCTAATATTATTATTGCAATATGTGTTTAAAGCTACTGTAAAGCAATTATGCCTGCTTTGTCTATAGTAACAAAATATCTTGAATTTTCTCAGAAATAAATTATAATAAGAAGAATGCAGTATTGTCTTTTCTGTTCTTTCAAAACAATTTAAGAGATTGAGTGGTGTTGGTCGCCATCTGGTATTTTGAGCCAAGTGTCTCTAATCCTGATCTACATCCTGGACGTGTTGATAAAAAGTGCACACTCGTGACTGCACTGACTGAACTCATTGGGTTTCTTGCCAAGTTTGTGAATATACAGTATGAGCGATGAGTTTTGCATACAAGGATCAAACATAATTAACCTTTTTTTACACTGAACACCTCTAAATAAGAGCACATTTTTTGTCATGTAGTCAATGGTAATCTTGTATTCCATGTCGGCTCAGCAGCAGGATGAGCGTGGCTTACCCTCACGGCATGAGGTGACCGGTCATTTCTGCAGATTGAAAATGACACTCAACAATTGTCTTTTTCTCATTCGCTGCCACTCCGCATAAAGCCGCCGTCGGGCACGCAATCCCCAATGTTAAAGCCCCTCACACTCCATCAGCTGCGGAAGTAAGCTGATCTCAGGGAGCACCCAGACAGTATGATTTCGAGGATCAGTGAACGCAGATTATGAGGACTAATCCTTCGGGGCTATCTCTTTAGAGGGAAAATTCTTCTCTTAACAGCTTTAGGAGGAAGTGGCACTGAAATCGGCATGAGGTCAGTTTAGGGGAACTGGAAAGTGTCACCAAAAACTAGTCTCAGTCGAGATAAGGGACCTTTTTCAGTGTTTTGATTCTTTCTGGCTGAGTAGTTGTGTTTACTTAAGCAAGCCATTCACCTCTATACTGTAAGTTATAAGTGGATATAACTAAGTACTTTATTGATCTCACAATGGAGAAATGTACTTGTTACAACAGCTCTTAAAGGCACTACACCTGATTTTTACCTGGAAGAGGAATGACATTTTATTTATTTCTTTTTTTATCAATTTCATGAGTTTACAGGTCACTTTTCTGCCGTTTTTGTGACAGTGACCCAAAAAAGTGACCCCGCTAGTACTAAAATGTGCTCATAAACACATCTCTGTGAAGAAATGGGATTTTAGCAATATGTTAGGAAAGTTAGGAATGTGTTTGGACCACAATCAATCAATTGAATTTACTGGCTCCTTCTTTCATTGTTTGTAATTAAAAAAAAAATCAGGTATAGTGCCTTTAAGATGAGCTCACACAGGGGGGTGCAAAAAGTCAAGAAATGTGCCACCCAAGAAGAAAATAAGTTTGCAAACAGGTAGAATAAAATAAAGTAAATGTCTCTCAATAAGCATCTCTTCTACACACAAAATAAGATCAAATAAACTCTATGTACAGTAAGTATATCACATCATGAACAGATCATACATCTAAGTTTCTAATAGTGTCAGTTCTTCCCAGGACCGACTGCTTTTGTTACATAATATGACTGTCTTTAATTTGTGTCTGTCAATGTGGGTGAAAGTGGTTGCTTTCTTTCTGACTGACCAAGAATAAAACCCTCCTCCTTTATATTTGTTTAAGCTTGGGCTGGTCCACCATCAGTCCTACGTCAGAGCGCTCATTCATGATGCTCACGCCCATGTGATTCAGGCTTAGCCAAAGCTGTAAAGAAATGTGTTGTCTTATTATCTCTCATCAAATCCTAACAGATCAGCGCTACACTGTGTGCATAGGTTGGAGAAATGCGTTCTGGCTTTCGTCCCAGATTATGTAAGATAAGATTTCTATATGAAATATGTGATTATGTAACTTGGTCAGCTCTATATTGTTTTGAACACACTGTATTTTTAAGGTGTATTTGTGGAGATGAGTCTGTACCAACAAACTGGGAGGGGTAGGAATTTGGCATTAAGCTTACTTGTGTTGTTTGGTAATGAAGGCGAAATTAATTGCAATGTAGAAAGCAATTTACCGCCCAGCATTGAGTCACAAGTCGATGCTTCTTGGGTCTGACTCCTAGTCCCAGTGCTTATGTGTCATATGTTTATTATGATGCTCCCTGGATGGAACTGATATACAGTAAAAAGCACTCTTGTTATTCATATTGCATTTCATTCTCACTACAGGGTATGCCTAATAGTAGGACATTTTAAATTATTCTATTTTAATATCCACAGGAAATGCTCAATAGAAAATGAAAGACTGCGAGTGGTCCAGTCACAAAGCTAAATCTTGAGGCATTTGAAGATTATGCAGCAGGATTAAAAAGGCATATAACATGCTGTTTTTACTGTTGCCCAATAAAAGAAAATGCAATCCGCTTTTGGTAGTGTTTTCAAATAAAATAATCTAAATCAATCATAAACCATAGGGACAACAGAGTGAGCCTCTTCTAAACACCCATTGGAAGTGCAATAAATACTAAGCAAATAAAAGTAAAATGTAAAAACATGTTAATAATACATGTGTGGCTTCTTCCCATGGATTTGCTTCACTGTTTTATTTTTAGCTGTCTTTTGATTTCCCGTCTCTGTAGCTGGGACAGAAAACTTCACTCTGACTGGACAGATGGGATTAACTGGTCCTTCTCAGAGAAGACAGCATCACCATCTGCACAGACGTCATAAGCACCACTGCCCAGGCAGAGCCAAGTGTGTTGACTTTCAATATGCTCTGTGTTTATAATAAGACTCACAGGCCAGGGGGTAAGCTGGGGCGTCTCTTTTGTAGGCTCTGGCTGTTTTCCTGTTGACAAAGTCAAAAAAGAAGAAGTTTGTTTGTGCCTCTAAAATACTACTCAAAAAGTAATACAATAAAATAAAGAAATATAATAACTAATCCTGTGTGATGAGGATATTCATCAGCCGTCAATGCTTTCGGGCACGACGTTTTATACATTAAAGATGTTATAAAAAAATAAAAAAATAAAAATATATATATAGAGGTCTCTGACCCCAGTTCACCTCACCACAATAGGGTGGTGTTGCAGCAGACTGCGACTTGCCATACAGATGTTCATATGTTGTGTGTGGACCAATCAGTATTTGATTCATTTTAAAAGAATTGCCAAGATTCAGATGAGTACAAACTTCACAAAACAATTGAGAGGTGTAGTCTCTGATTTCTGGTGCATTTGGTCTACATCAGCCAAACTTGAGAGTGTCACGGCCCCCTTACACATCCAAAGATCTCTTGCAGCCCCCGATGATAAGAATTCATGCTATTTAAAAGCAAATGTCATGTTTTTTTCAATGGTTTTCTCTTAAGTTTACATACTATATACAAGGAAACAGTGGCAACACGGAAAGACAGTTTGCACATAAACAAATTCCTATAAATTCCTTTATAAACTCAATTTATTTTGTTGTGACTGATGTGTGGACAAGCTTTGGAGGCCCCTCTGCAGTGCCTCTGAGGACCCCACTTTGGGAACTAGTAGTCCACATGGTTAAAAATGATTTGGCTTTATTATGTGCCGTACATCTGCTAAATTAATTAATAGTATATTTTTCACTACCTAAAACTCAAACTTCAGTTTTTCCAGGTTCTAAG
>OMNZ01043441.1:0-16689 GCA_900303255.1 Lesueurigobius sanzi | reverse complement strand
GGGAAGGAGAGAGAGAGAGAGGGAGAGGAAGAAGAGACAGAGAGAGGGAGAGGAAGGAGACAGACAGAGAGGGGAAGGAGAGAGAGAGAGAGAGAGAGAGGAAGGAAAGAGGGAGAGAGGAAGGAAAAAGAGAGAGAGAGAGAGGAAGGAGAGATATAGGAAGAAGAGACAGAGAGAGGGAGAGGAAGGAAAGAGGGAGAGAGAGAGAAAGAAGAGAGACAAAGAGGGGAGGGAGAGAGAGAGAAAGAAGAGAGACAAAGAGGGGAGGGAGAGAGAGAGAGGAAGAAAGAAGAGCTCTTTCACCATATTTATACAAAAATATAAAGCAAATCAAGGTGAAAGTATCCAAGTATTCAGAATACAGTACACTGATTGGGCAAAGTAACCAAATACATTACAAAATACATTTTAAAACAAGTATTCAGTATTCTGTAACTGAATACAATTTCAAAGTATTCTCCCCAGCATTGTCTGTCTCTCACTACTAGTAAGGATGTCAAGATTAACCGGTTTTACGATTTCTGCGGTTATAAAAGCTCACGGCCGGTTAAACATGAGAATTTTAGGAGCCACGGTTAATCGTTGATGAAGTGGCCTCCTCCAGTGTTCCACCCGACACTCATGCAGTCAGCGACGAGTTCAATAATCCACTGTGCAGAGAGTAAATCTGAGCCAACTTTACATGATTTCATAGCACTTAAAATTGGACACTCTTTCTTGTTGTAAGTGCAAAACTGCTTGTTCCATTGACAGATAGTTTTACTGACCTGCTCAAATTAAGGACAAATGTTGTATTTGAGGGAAAATTTAACTTATTTCTAGATTAGTTTTTGCCGTGAAATCAGCCTATTTAAAAAATATTGTGTATTTTTTTTCACCATAGGCTTTTAACAACAATTAAATAAATACTGTATATAAATATACATATAATGCCTTGTTTCTTTTTTGTAAAAGTTTGAACAGTACATTTTGTAAGATTTAGAAACATTCTTGCTTTAGTAACATTTTATGAAGGATTATGGGAGAATGTTTTCCTTGCCAAGAGAGCGGGTCTAAGGCATCTGCTTCTTTACTGCTTCACAGAATCTGATTCGATGAAGTTAAATTGAGAAGATGTGTTTTTGCCTTTTCCATAACTTTAATTTTAGACATAATTTTTCTTTCTTATAAACGGATCAGTTTTAGTTTTGTAAAGATCTCTTGCTTGATGCTTCTGAGCTCCACCGCTGCTCATGTTGAATATTGTTAGGCGAGCCGCTCGAGGTGAAACCTATGAGTTGGCAGAACAGTAATAGGACGTGGTGAGTAACAGGTTGTGCACTTTTGACCCTTTGACCCCTGTGTCACGGAGAGGGGCATACAGATATGAATGGTCAGTGATGTCATGTGGGAGTCTCTATTGCCTTCGATATGAGTCACTAAAATGAACACGTTTCATTTGTGATAGTATTGTGTTTAAAATGATGAGTCAAAGGAGGCCTGGTCAACCAACTGCTGTTAAACCAAAGGGTTGCTCTGTGTATGTTCCAACTTTGTGCAAATTACAATTATGTTTAATTTAAAGTTTATTGTCTTTGATCTGTCATGGGACAGGAGCTTTTTAAAGAGCCCTGTTATACAGTATGTTATAGGTTCACCATCAGCAAATATTTATCACTGACCAGACTGTAGAAACTCGTGTAGGTTGGACATGAATTCACAAAGTTAAACTCAGTATTTAAGCTGTCAAATTATTAATTAAAATAATGGATGAATTCTCTTTGTTTACTTAGTTGCTCAAAAATACTTGCCTAGAAATATGATGAAGAACTTCATATGTCAAATGGGGAGCTTTACTGTTTGTTTATGTTAAGTCCTGTGGATTTTCAGTAAGTGCCTGGCTCATGAAAGAGAAGTGGATTTGGAGCTGATCTCTTTCATATCGTTTAATACCTTTCATTGTGTTCTTTCAAATAGTTGAGGTGTGGCCCTTCTACCAAAGTTCGTCAGTTAGAATATAGTGTTTCAACAATTTAGTAACATGTTGTAGCTTTCCCTGGTTGTTTAGCTTCGACATTGTCTGTGTTGTTTATTATACAATGTGACAAACGGTACAAAGTAGTAAATATTCCAGAATCATACTGTACATAAGGGCCATGAGTAAAGCTGCCCACACAGACCACCCATCACAGACATCAGGGCACACATACACGCGCACACATGTGGAGTCCCGTGACAGATCATGGCATGAGAGAAAGTTTTTATTGAGCCACGCCTCCTCCGACTCAGAAAGACTAAAAATCTGGCTAAAAATCCTCTAGTGTGTGGCCAGCTCCAGCCCCAATATATCCCTGACATATTGGACCTCGCTGTTTAATTACATTAGTTAAGTTCACTGGTGTAAAACTATGATTAATGCTTATTTACGACACAATCCCATTAAAACAAAGTAATTATTAGAAAAAAAAAGAAAAGTGTATACAGGCATTTGCATTCATGATATATCTGATAGTGTTTTTATGAATGCGCTTGCCTTGAAATCTGTGTTCATGCAAGTGAATGTGGGAGTCTGAATGAATGACGTTTCTGTGCTATGAAGAGCGGCTAAAGAAGGCAGATCTTTGTGCAGGCACCAGGCCTGCCAGGGCAGTTCAACAGGCCTGGCAACCTGTCACCAGTGTATAACACGCGCTTTGTCCAGAAACAAAAGACTCTCTCTAACTCAAGGGAAACACAACACTGCCAACATTTTCATATAAAAGGTTATTTGACAATGAGTGTAAACAGACTGAATTTAAGGTTCAGAGTCATTGAAAATGACCTAAAGTGATGTTCTTCCCCTTTTTTTAGGTGGAGGATGAAAGGGCAATACACACATCATACGAAGTGGGACTGGAAACAGAGAGAGCAGCACTAGAGGAGCCATCAGCACATGACGAACCCCCACAACAGGTGAGAGGGACAAAGGATCTGTACACTTTCATGCCAGATCATGCATAAAACAGCTCACACATAAATTACATAGTTCCAGCTGATTTTATTGTCCTTTATGTAGCGTGCACACAGAGATTTGGAAATGTGTTCCTCTCAAACCTTTGCTGCATCAATAAGTTCTACAGAGAGTATAGGCACACATTTTGGGTCGGCGGGCAGGGAAGGGAGGGAGCTCAGCTTTCTGACTGCTTGGTGTATGAAGCCAACAGGATGAGACCTGGAGAATCTGTGGTCTCCTCCCTGAAGACCTATACAGAAAAGCAACTACTAAGGTTAATTTTGAGTAACCAAGTTTATTCAAACAAGGCAAGAAATATGGACTTTTTTCACAACGAGCTGCATCACTGAGTCTGATATTGTTGATCTCCAGAATGTGAATAGCAATGAAGCGGAGGACAAACAGGAGCCCAGGCCTGACCCGGAGTCAGAGCCTCCACTTGTCGCTGCTGAGCCACACCCCCTCCCAGACCTCCAGGCTGACGAGGAGCCACAGACCCAGTACAATCCCCAGGAGGCCCCGGAGTCCCCCTCCCCCTCTGCAGTCCTGGCTCCAGTCCACACGTCCTCAGAAGCCCCAGCGGAGAGTCGCAGTGACAGTGAGCCCACAGACAGCCCCAGCCCGGATGCAGACCAGAGCACACCCCCCCATGAAGCTGAAAACACACCTACCTCACAGACTGGCAGCCCGCCTCAGCCCTCAAGGTAAGACCACATGATCTATCAATAGAGTGCAAGTCTGGCTTTGGAGATTGGCTTTAACCACTGGAGCAAGTTTTATTAAACTTCAGTGAAACAGCATACTGTATTCTAGTGTTTAAAGCCAATATCGCTTTCATTCCTGCACCTTAAATTTAATTCATTTATCATTTGGCACAAATTGAGAATATTTGTTTTGCTTTTTTGTTTTACCACTGTTCATTACGTAAATGACTTAAATCCATCCCCTGAGGATATTTTACACTCAAAGACTTGTCGTGGAACTGTTAGTCTGCAACATTACATTGAAACCGTCAACGCCTCAAAACCCGGAAACCCTGGACCTGTCGGGCATCTGGAAGAACACAAAGGACTTTGAACTTTAATTGTCCAAAGACATTTGGCTAATTACTAAGAAGAGGAGGATGATTTATGGACATGCAATCACCATAAAAGGACAGAATTGGCTTCTTCTATCAGTGTCTGTCTTTAAACTTCTATCCCTGCTCTCTAGCCCATCCTCTCTCTTTCTCTTTCTCTCTCTCTCTCTCTCTCTCTCTCTACCTCTTTCTTTGTACCTCTTTCTCTGTGTACGGAGGTGTGGTAAATGCCATGTCCTTTCTTTCCCTCAGTGCAGAGTGGGTTGCCAGTGAAGGACATGATCTCCTCGTAGACAGCTTTGTCATTGCAGAGCTCTCTGACTCACAGTGTGGGGTCATTGCACCCGAACTGGCAACCTGTGAAAACTTCCCTTTTGGCAGCCCTGTCCCTAGGTGAGTATCAAACCACGGGAAAGCTAATCAGAGCACAGAGGTAAATGACGGGTAAATCAAAGCTACAGGTTCCCCACAGACCGCAACCACCGGCCTTCATCAGTCACCATTTTTTAATTTGTGTCTTCATAATTTTATTCGTTCATAAGCAACCTCAACTATTTGTTTTACATTCAGTTGAAAATGCAGCAGACTTAAGTAGTCTCCTCTTCCATGTACATAGTGTTGATGAAGCTGGACTAGAAGATCCACATGAAGAGACTTCTGAGACCAAGTCTGCAGTCGAGCCCACTCCGGACCCCGAGGAGCAAGAGCCCCAACAACAGCAGCAACAAGAGCAAGAGTCTGACCGTGGGCTTTCAGACCTGGAGCGGGAGGCCAACGCATCACAAACCCCCAAAGAACAGAAGGTCAGGGACAGATGTTTATATTCCGTAAACATTGTCCATTTCTCAGTTATCTCTATGAGAATTGAAATAACATAACACATACATAATTATGTCTTCAGTTTTGCTCATGATCAGTGTTTGTGTCTTCCAGGCCGGAGATGGCGGTGTTGCCAGGGAAACCGATCCCTCTGTGCCCAGCAAGGAGGACATCCCGACCTTCGACGAGTGGAAAAAGCAAGTTATGGAGGTCGAGAAGGAGAAAAGTCAGTACTCTTGTGTTCATTGGTTTCTTGGATAAGTTCAAACTACTTCAGTTTATTGATTAAATATTGGTCTTCCTCTCCCTGAAGGTCAGTCTCTGCACACCTCGACCGGTAGCAGCTCTCATCCAGTGAAAAAAGTCCAGAACAAATTTAAGAATAACTACGCCTCTGTGGAGTGTGGTGCCAAGATCCTTTCTGCCAACGGCGAGGCGAAGGTAGGGAGAGTTCTCAGTTCTCGTGCTTGTTATGAGTCTTTGAAGTCACTGTTGTGACATTTGCTTGGTATGAGCTAATTGACAGGGTGTTATTATAAAACTAGTCACGAGGAGGATGTTGTCAGACTAAACTGTTTTATTTTCCAGAGCACTTCAGCTATTCTCAAAGAGAATATGGATCTGTATATGCTTAACCCCTGCAGCACCAAAATATGGCAAGTAACGCGTCATATTTAATTGCGAGAATTTATCTAAACTCATATTTTGAATGTAATTATTTTCATCATTGCAGGTTTGTGATTGAGCTCTGTGAGCCCATTCAAGTCAAACAGCTGGATATCGCCAACTTTGAGCTTTTCTCGTCGACCCCAAAAGACTTTTTAGTGTCTCTCAGTGACAGGTACTGAACTGAAGTATTCTTTAATACTAATTATGTAATAGTAATTATGTAATAGCCATAGTTTGCATAACATTGTTTTGATAATCAATAAACAGTGTCTTCAGATTTTTGTTTTAGTTAGTTAGAATCAAAACGATAGTTCTGTGGAGTTATTAAATTATTAATGAGGACAATGCAAGTACTTTTCCGTGTTGACCTTAGTTACACATGTTATTTTCGTTTTTGCAGATATCCCACTAACAAGTGGGTGAAGCTGGGGACGTTCCATGCTCGCGATCAGCGCACTGTCCAGAGTTTCCCTTTGGATGAGCAGCTCTATGCTAAATATGTGAAGGTAATTTCAAATCTTTATCTGTGAAGCTGCCAGAGGACAGATCAAAACAGTAGTGTTCTTTATTTGTTGTAATGCATCACATCAGTCATACACAGTTGAACACTGTCAGGGGCGTTTAGCCCAAAGGGACCCACTGATGACTTCATGGTGAGTTACACGTCAGTTCAGTCTCAAACCACTCCCTTTGTGGAACTGACTTAATATGTGGTTGTTTATTAATATCTCATTTATTTCTACTATGCTTTAGTAATGTCTCTACAGGAAAAAGCAACATTTAATATAAAAGGTTGTGTTTGGACAAGAGCCCTGTGGGCCTCTGCGGTCAATAACCCTTATGTATCAAACTCAAATGTTACTGTCCTTTTTCTAAACTGCTTTTCATTCCAGACTCCATTGAGTCACTTTATCATCATACATAATTGGTCTATATTACAGTGGGGTATATCATTGTGTAATTATGTAATCAGTTACACAATTACAGTTCTATTGTCTCTGTCCTCTTATAAGTGCTACTGTTGAACCATCATTTTGAAGATAAAACATTGATGTAGAAGAGATGTAGCAAATTGATAGCAAATTCTCGATTTGCTCATCGCTAAAATCAATCTTCACTTATTTCTTCTGTTTTTTCTCGCCTCCTGCCCCTCTCCTGTCCCTCTCCTGTCTTCTCTTACCTCAGATGTTCATCAAGTACATAAAGGTTAGCACTCTTCTCTCTATCAGAGGTCTCATGTGCTATATGAATGTTGACTTTCTAAACGGGAAGGTTTATTTCTTTTTTTTAATGCATGTAAAAAGTCACTAAACCCAAGTAAAAGTCTGTGTGTGTGGCTCTGTTTTCACATGGGTGGTGGATTTGTGGGATGTGGGTTGGGCAACATTGTTTTGGGAGTTGCACATATGTCACTAAATAAGAGTTTGGTGGAAAACTTAAATTATTTCAGAGGCAAATCACTTTTTAGTACACACAGAGTGAAATTCTTCTAGCAATTTTATTTTATTGATGCCATTTTTACAGTGAAAGTTGTTTTGTTTCGTCCAATCACAGCTTCAATTCTTTCTAAAATTCCTCAAAGTAGTAAATTTGTGTACTTTGTGTCTGATACACATTTTGCTTTATATTGAACCACTGAAATAAATTTAACTATCCACCTTTTTGTAATGTATTTTGTGCCTGTATCTTGCGTTTTTGAAATGTTTCACTTACATGTTACTAATTTTCTCTAGGTGGAACTTCTGTCTCATTTTGGCTCTGAGCACTTCTGTCCTCTCAGCCTGATACGGTAATAATCTTTTATTATGTCATGTTTTAGTTATTTAGTTTAACACAGTTCAACATGAGATACGTGTCACTTTGCCCCGAGCAGCCACGCACACACAAAGTAAAGCCTCATCTATGTTTTAGATGTTATTTTCTATAGGGAACCGAGAAGAGATCTTAGGAATGCGGAAAATGAGCTTGTGTTGATTTGAAATCTGTGGACACATCTTTGACATTGTCATTGCGAGTCAAATTTTGACTCTGACTTGTTGAAACTTGCGTAATTTGAATTCATTTGCAGAACAGTGACATAACATTTTGTGGTTTTTGTAGCGTGTTTGGGACCAGCATGGTGGAGGAGTATGAGGAAATTGCGGATTCTCAGTACCCATCAGAAAGAGGTGACTTTCTAGACGAAGACTATGGTAAGACACTTTCAATTTAATTTGTTTTTGTTTTGTTCTTATTGAAGCTAGTATGTTGAAGTAAAAGAAGAGTGCTTTGATGAAAGGACAGCAACTATTTATCTGCAACTAAAGGTGGCCACACACTAGAGGATTTTTAGCCAGATTTTTAGTCTTAGGAGGCGTGGTTCAATAAAAACTTTCTCTCATGGCATGATCTGTGGTGGGATGTGTGTGTATGTGTGTCCTCATGTCTGTCCTTAAGTGTGTGTTGTCTTTGCACAGATCTTTAGTCTCAAAAGATTAAAAATCCTCTAGTGTGTGGGCACCTTTAGTTGTTCTAGCAGAAGTCTAAAGGAGACCTATCATGCTAAATCGACTTTTTTGAGAGTTTAACCATGTTTTAACGTTCCCTAGTCAAAAACAGACCTGGAGGAGTATTTCACTACATTCATGCAGTTTTTAATTAATCCTGTTGCGTTGGTCCATTCATGTTGACTTCTGCAGAGCTTGGTTTCCTGGAACAATTAAGTCATTGTTCAAAACCATGCACACTTTTAAAGCCAATAATCCAATATTGGATCAGGTCTGAGCCGTTCTGTCTCATAGCGCGGAGATAGCAACTCTGTCTCGCTACAAGCCACATGTTTAAATCAAAGCTAATTGTTTATTTTTACCATGTGATTCCTACTGTTGGCTGTAGGGGGCAAGCCAGGCCAAATCCTCATCAGCCCTGGCACTACTATTTGTGTCATCTTCACAGAGGCATTATTTGAATTTATAAAATGCACAGACATCCTAATGAAAGATTTTAAGCCTGTTTTTAACATTTGCATGATGTGTTCACTTTAAATCAGTGGTCCTCAACTTGTCGGCGGGAAGTCTTGCTCAGGGAACTTTTCCACAATTTTTATTATTATTATTATTTACACTGCAAAAATGATCTTGATAAATTAAAATTGCTTATAGATTATCTGACCATAATTAGGATCATTTATACTTTTTGTTAAGTTAAAAATCTACCAGTGGAAGATTTAAATTAATTCAGATTCATGATCTAATTTTAAGTGCAATTGGATAAACTAAAAATGCTTGATCCTTTTTTGTTGACTTGCCTGCTCAAATCAGTCATCCTCAATCATTTACTGTATTTTGCATTATGAAATATTGGATTCGTATTTGGGTCGTGAGGTATCATCCAAGGGTGCTGGTGGGTCCCAACGCTGTGCCAGTTGAGAACCACTGCTTTAAATGGTTCTGCGGACTGACGAATGCAAAGTGACCCCTGCTCCCCATTCGTAGAACAATACATGTGCTGCATATCTCTCCATGGGATTGTGGAGTCATGTTGCACATGCCCAAGGCCTGGGCTGACTATAAATACCTGCTGAGCCATTTCCTTTTTCTTTCTCATTTCCGGCACACATTTCTTTTACTTGCTCTTGTAAATGGTGTTGTTTTAATGAATAAATGATTAAATACTTTCCCCCTTTTTTAATGTTTTTTTCTTATCAGATTACCCTCCAGGCTATCAACCATCGGAGGACAAGGCTTCTAAAAACCTCCTGGGCTCAGCTACAAGTATGTACACACTCATGCATGCTACACGTGTCTTGTCATAAAAATTATGTTCATGAACCACACAGACTAGTTGGTTTTGTTGACACATTCTCTTTGGCTTTGTCTTGTATGCAAGAAAATTATGCAACCAAGCGATATCCAGTTTTATGAGTGTCATTCTGTAGCTGCCTGTGGTTGAAATTTCTAGCTACAACTTCACCACCAGTTTTTACGTTTAACAAAGTCACGCTGTGGACAGGCGTAGAGTGAGATTGCGAAACGTAAAATGACTGCAGTACAATTGAAGTAAATGAGTTTGTGTGTTTGTCTTCCTATAGATGCCATCCTAAACATGGTGAATAACATTGCTGCTAACGTTCTCGGTGGAGGACCAGAGATGGAGGGTGGAGCCGAAATCGGTATGAATTCTTCGGTGATGGTCATTATTTTCTTAAGGAGAAAACCGTGGCACTGCAAACACAATGTATGACGCAGTCTTTTTTTAGTCTATGATTGTCAAAGGTGAGGCATTCCGAGGCTTTGTTGTATTGTGTTTTAACCACCATTTAGCATGAGCGAAACAATGTACCGATCAGGCCTAAATCAGTCTAATGTATAAAATAGTATCCGTCCCAACTCTTACATGATCAAAATATAATAATCAAAAAAAATATATACGCAATCTTTATCTCTACTGTGAAACTTATTTTACTTTCTAGAAAACTTTTTGGCGTAGGGCTTTGCATACCATTTTAAGCCACTTCTAAATGTGGGTCACTTTTTTTCTGCTTGAAAATGTTTGCATACGCACAGTCGAGGCCATACATACGTACGCACATGTTCTGAGAAAGCTGGTGTTTATTTGACTCTTGGCAGGCGCTCTCTGTCCCGGGGTTTGGAGGAGATGCAAAAACTTTACCTCACAAGCACTATGTGGAGGGACAAGGGGGGTATACTGAAGTAGTGAGATCAGTTTGAACTGGATCAGACCGGTTTTAGTTTTTTTTCAGGATCCAAAGCAGGAAAAGAGGGCTCTGTATTACATTATAGACTACCTCCCACAGCTGCTTGAGGTTGAGAATATCCACTGTTCAACTTATCTTATTTTTACTTAGACAATACCTTCACTTGTGCTCTGGTTCTTAACTGGAGGGTTTGGGACACAAAAGGGAGTTAGTGGAGCTTTTCGCTGACTGGAAAATTGAATGTGGAAAATTTGATTTAAGAATGGTTTTATTGCCAAATTTGTGATCAGAGCTCTGGGCAGAAAGAAATATTTGGAATTATGCACGGTCAAACAGGAAAGTGCTTTAAGTACAAACTTAGTACATTACTTGATATGAGTAAAAAGTGCAAAAGTTGTCTTTATATTTCAGTAAAGATATTACATAATGTAATTAGGAATCATGGCAAATCATGGCGAATCATGGGGCGACAGTGGCGCAGATGGTAGAGCGGGTCGTCTTATGATCGAGAGGGCGGGGGTTCGAATCCCGGCTCCTGCAGCTGCAGACTGTCATTGTGTCCTTGGGCAAGACACTTCACCCACAGCCTGTATGAATGTAGTGAGAGAGTGAATGTGTGGTGGTGGTCGGAAGGGCCGATGGCGCAAATTGGCAGCCTCGCTTCTGTCAGTCTACCCCTGGGCAGCTGTGGCTACAATAGTAGCTTATCACCACCAAGTATGGAGTGAAAGAATAATGCCATGTAAAGCGTCTTTGAGTGTCCAAAAAAGCGCTATATAAAACCGATTTATTATTATTATTATTAAAACTGAAACCTTGCAAATTTTAGGTTACCATGCATTTTTATGTTGTGTGGCAATAAAAAAAAAATGTAAATCTCCGTCAGATGCAAGGCCTCACTGATTTTGTGATGTATTGTGGCTTCTGGATATTTTTATTTGGACTTCGGCTTCCAAGGTTCCGACTATCAATGCCGGAGCTACATTGCAGTAGAGATGTTTTTATTGAAGAGGTTTTAACATCCTGACATTCATTTTCAGGTAATGTATCGACAGAAGCCCAGAACGAAGTTGAAGGGAGTAAAGAAGTTACCTCTGAAGTTATTGAGGCTTCACCACCCACTATGTAAGTACAGGTTGAGCTATCTACATATGAAAAGCCTTCTCACACATGACATTGTTTGAAATTATTATTTTTTTCACTTTTAGTCTGGAGCCTGGCCAGTCTCGGCATCCCGAAGAGCAGGCTAATTCGACTCAGTCTTCCACGCCTCCGCTGGCCCCCCCTGAACCTGTGGA
Source organism: Lesueurigobius sanzi (assembly GCA_900303255.1). Lineage (NCBI taxonomy): Eukaryota > Metazoa > Chordata > Actinopteri > Gobiiformes > Gobiidae > Lesueurigobius > Lesueurigobius sanzi. The sequence continues at coordinate 5,158 of OMNZ01043441.1, read as the reverse complement.
GGAGCAGAAGATCGTGACTCTGGTGGAGCAGGAAGAAGAGGAGGAGGAAGAGCGCTCCACAGTCACCCTGATGCCTGACGAGAGTGAGGAAGAGGACGAGACGATGGAGGAGCAGAGCAGGAAAGAGGCCGACCGAAACCAGTCGGAGAGTCAAGCCTATTGCCCCTTCTCCGCGTTCTCCTCCCTGTCTCTGTCCTGCATGGCCACGCTGCCCGAGCTGCTGCACCGCTGGTGTTCGGCGCGACTGGCCAAAGAGAGACTCCGCAGTGTACGTCGCAGAAATCACTCCCAGGCGCAAAGCTCGTCACCCACGCCCTCCCTTTCCCTCGCCCCTGTCCCGACCCCTTCACGGGAGCTACTACCCGTCACGGAAAGGCCACTGGAGCCCGAAGTGCAGAAAGAAGGCAAAGCAAATGACATCCACACAGCACAAATCAACAACACGCACACCGCCGATTTGAGTCTCCTCCTCGAGCCAAGCCAGACCTCCTCCATCCCACCGCATAGCTTTTCAGACAGTCACGGGTCCCCCACGCGTCCCACGCCCATCAATGAGGACAAGCTGCTTCCTCCGGTGAAAGACGCAGCACTGGACCATCTCCCTACCGCTCCCCTTCAGGCTGTGTCCATCCCAGAGACGCAGCAGGCCAGCAGAGCCACGTCAACTCCCACCCTCCTCTCCACGCCTCATTTGTTGGCGTCAGAGGCACCTTCGTCAGCCTTCGTTCCTTCAGCAAAAGAGCAGCCGGTTCACCCTCTACCTACTGCCTCTCGGCCCGAGGACTCGATATCTCCTCCCACAGAGCTGCCGGTTCCTGTCCCCACAACGGACACAGACGCAGAAAAATCAGACCAGACCTCTCACAGCCAGGGAGAACATGTGGACCCTATAGGTCAGAATGGAGACGCCCAACATAGTGATCATACAGTGGAGGATGACCTGTTAAACAGCGCGCACAATGGGAATGGTCACCGGACAGCCACAGACTTCTATGCAGAGCTGCAGAATGGGGGGGATTACAACAACGGGGTGGTGAGCGGTAACGGAGGAGCAGTGCACGGCTCCAGTCAAAAAGAGAGCGTCTTTATGAGGCTCAACAACAGAATTAAAGCTCTGGAAATGAACATGAGTTTGTCCAGCAGATACTTGGAGGAGCTCAGCCAAAGGTAAGCAGATATTGACTTTTGGCTGCATGGGGTTATGTATGAATGAATGAATGTATATATGAATGTTTTTCTATGTTTTTTGAAGGTATCGTAAACAGATGGAAGAAATGCAAAGAGCATTCAATAAGACCATCATCAAACTGCAAAACACTTCACGTATTGCAGAGGAGCAGGTGCGTGAACACGAGGCATTTTCTTTACTGCCTTAACAATGGACTATGCAGTTACAGATGCAATTGTATTTCCAGGACCACAAGCAGACAGAGTCCATACATATTCTGCAGAGCCAACTGGAAAATGTCACTAAACTGATGCTCAATCTGACCGTTACCGTCAGCCAGTTACAGAGAGAGGTAACGCCCTGGAACAACTGAAGAAAATGATTTGGAATCTTTATATTTATCTCTGTTTGTGTCATCTGCAGGTGTCGGACCGGCAGAGCTACCTGGTGGTGTCTCTGGTCTTGTGCCTGTTCCTGGGACTTCTGTTGTGTCTGCAGTGCTGCAGGAGCTCCTCCCCCAAGCCCAGCATGAGCACTGTGGCCCTGCCCAAGAGCAACCACTACCCCAGCCCCAAGAGGTACACGCCTTTTTGGCTTTTGCATTTTAATTTTACTAATGAGTACAGTCATATGAGTGTAGTCATTTATCAGCATAACACGGTGCATGGAGTTTCTATATGGCATGATTAAATTGGTAACCTGATTTCAAATCTTCATGACATGGTGTTTTCTTGCCAGGTGTTTTTCCTCCTATGACGACATGAGTATAAAGCGGAGGGTGGCGTGTCCACTCGTCCGCTCCAAGTCATTTCACCTGTCTCAAACCGAAGGTACACATTTCTACAAATCTAAACAAAATACCAACTTTTCCCTCTGTATTTACCCTGTATATTGATTCCATAAACAATAATTGTGTATTTTTAGTTACCTGTAAACTTTTTAATCAATTGCTCAACTACGCCATTATGCTATCTAATCTTTCTGTACACTGTCCTCGTACTGTTCCATAGATTCTTAGAAGCCTGTGCCTAGAGCAACACTAGAGTAGGGGGGGTCTGTTCAGGAAACACAAAAGGGAAAAAAAGTCTTTAAACATTGAGACCTGACACTCCCCCTGCTGTCCATTTCTCCTTGACATGTGTGTATGTGTGAGAGAGTTTGCCCTTCAGACTGAGGCTGTCATTGCCAGCTTGTGACCACATGCAGCTCACGGAGCAAAATAATAGAGCTCAGAGCTTTGCAGGCCCATAGACATTTGCAAGTAGTAATCAAAGAATAGTGGATTGTTTTTGCCTTGTATATAGCTGGTATAAATACAGAGAGCGCACTACTTGCAAGGTCCCTTCATGCTTGTTACATGTATGTTTTTCTGGTCTCCATTTCATCATTAACCTGCCCCTCTCTCCCCTCCCCAGTGGGTCCAGATGACTTGTACATTGTAGAACCTCTAAGGTTTTCTCCAGAGAAAAAGGTACAGTGTTTGTTCTCACTGTCGATGTTGAACACTGCTTATGTATGACAGGACTGTAGTCTGTTAAACTTGTGTTAGACCTCTGACTACACTTCTCTGCTCAGTGAAAAAGAGGCCTAAAGTCGGTTAAGTTGATCTTTACACAGACAGTAACGCATGTCTGTTGTTTTTGCTGATGCAGAGAAAAACAGTATCTCAGAAAACAACATAAATTAAGCTAACATTGTGAATTGTGCCCACCTTTTATCCCAGTCTAACCCGCTTTTAATTTTGAATTATTTTGTATTACATTTTTGCACAGACATATGTTTACAAACTTCACTTTTTTCCACAGAAAAAGCGTTGCAAGGCCAAGTCTCTGGACAAAGTGGAGACACTGCAAGCTGATCCTCCTGCTCCACTCACTAATGGGACTATTAACTGTAATGGCTTTTATCCAGCTCTCCCTGCCCCTGTGGTACACCCAGCTCTCCCCGCTCCTCCGCCGCCTCCTCTGCCACTGCCCCCCTCAGTGGAGGAGGTATCGTTACTGCCCCCCTGTCCTACCACCGAGAGCCCTTCAGAGAGCAGCAGCTGCAGCTCTTCCCTCTCAGAGGAGTCCTACACCAGCCGCCTGCCTCAGCTTCCCCCTCCCTTACCTGTGCTCCCTCCCAATGGTCTCTGTAATGGCCACAGTCTGCCCTTCTCCCTAAATCAGCCCTCTAAAACCCGGCAGGAGAAACGCTCCAGACGAAAGTCCAAGCAGACAGAGCTGCCTTTCCCGTCACTGCCCACAGGTGGCGTTGGATCCCTGCCCAGTCTGCAGACGCTCATTAAAGGAAATAAGGACATAAGTGTTGGGACCATTGGAGTGACAGCTGTCACCGGACATGTCTGAAGCCTCAGACTCATTCTGATGAAATACTGTACTGTAGCAGAGAGGAGACAATGAGGTCTTACTGCAACCCAAAGTTCTCCCACGACCATCCACACGAACTGCAGCAGTAGCTCAATGTGATCTTGGCCAAAACCTGTCAAACAGTTAATTTTGGTTATGTGCCTTTTAATCCTTTTAACAACTGATGAAAATGTGGTAAATTGAAATTGAACTTTGGTGGGGCAATCAACATTCATGAAGTCAGACTCATCGACACCAGGATGAAGCACATTATCACACGAGAGAATAGAAGCTCTGTATTCAGACGCATCATTCCTTCATACCGGGGGTTTAGTGATGGGCTGCTCTTTTAAATAAAATGTCTCATACGAGTTGCATGGAGTTTAACAAAAACTACAACACTACAACTACTCTTTTTCTGTCTCTCTCGCTGTCCTTTTTCCTTTCATTTCACTGTTTTCCCCTGGCTCTGCTCCAGGGACTGTATGGGACCACAGTGTTGAGTCCATGTCTGTCTCCGTCTGTCCCTGTCTTGCCCAAACCAACCTTCAGAGCTGAATGAAGAAAATAACTGTGTGAATGTCTCGTCCTTGTGGTTAGTCTTTAGCCCTGAGCAGCAGCTGATGCCAGGTTGTAGTTTGAGTCACTATTTCACTATGAAGGAAGGCGTAGTTTTGTATTTATAAACTTTTTTTCTCAACCCTTTCCTTATTGTTACTTGGGTGGATTGTTTGAGGGCACATTATAGCAGCACTTACAAAAGTTATGAATGTTTACACCTACGTTTTTACACTCAAAACCTACTGGGACCCTGCAGATGAATAATGAGCTATTTATGTGTATTTATTTATTTAAAAATATAGACTATCCTATAAAGTAGGCGCTGGCTTGCCAGTCTTCTAGATCTGCAGTGTCACAGTAGTTAAAGTATACTGAATAAATACGGTACTCAAACAATGTGAAGGTGATTAATTCATCTGCCAATTTCTTTAGTTCTGCTGTAGTTGTTCTGTTTGTTGCTTGTGTTGAAATGTGTGGGAAGGGCTAAAGCTAGCGTCACCCTATGTGTGTTTGTTTTTAAACCTGCTCATGACCATCCTACCACAACATTAATTTACTACAGTATGATGGCCATAAAAGGAGGGGTACTCTTTTAAATTATGAATTTGAAAGTATTTTCTTTGTAGCTTCTTGAAATTTCTGACTGCTCTGTTTGGTTGGACAGATTCTTGATCGGAGACAGCTTTTTGTCCTCACAAATCTTAATATTCCACTTGTAACGCTCTCTAAATATCTCTCTTCTTCATATCGTCACATATATGTGATTTCTATAACTGAAACAACATTTTAACTGATATTATGCTTTTAAAACCACTCTTTTGCTGCTCAGACTGGCTCATTATTCTCAATTGTCAAATCTTTTATCAACCCATTATTGCTCCGTCACGTGTGCATCTGCCCCACCTTGAATGAAATATGTTCTCAAATAAAGGGAAAGATTAAGAATAATTAGGAACACTATTCAATGATGATTTTTTTTTTAAGTTCCACAAATCCAAATGTTTTTACTTTTGTTTGGATGTTCATGATCTTATAGTCGTATGTATGATCAAGTTGTAAGTATGTCTGTGATTGTGGTTTG
>OMNZ01043440.1:2500-11662 GCA_900303255.1 Lesueurigobius sanzi | reverse complement strand
CACCAATAATGACAAGGAATTGATTCTTTTAGTTTAGTATCAATTCTGAAAAAGCCTACTATAAAAGTCTGCACATGTTTTTTTTTTAAATGACAAAAATGTAGAGCTTTCACATAGGGCGCGGCGATATGATGATGAAAATCGAATCGTGATCTGGTCTCCATGACGATCTGCTTTTTTGGTAACATCGTCATATCCTGATTCAGTGGTTTTTATGTTTAAGGCAGCTCTGAGCTCAAATACACTTTCTCCCCTGCTGTCCACGCTACTGTCAGGAGTAAACCAGAAGTAAACCAGGAGAAAATCAGACAATAGCATGGACTGAATCTGGATTAAACCGGGACTAAACCAAGAAGTAAACCGGACTAAAGCACAGGCTGAAATCAAGGTCTAAACCAGGACCAAACTAAAATGGACTAAACCAGGGATTGAATGAAACAATGATTACCCAGGACTAAACCACGACTAAACCATGAGGGAAACATGTCAAAACTCGGTAAGGACCAGGTCTAAATCCAAGAAGAAGCAGATGGCTTTAGTCGCCTTTAAAAGACAATATACACATGAATCGTGATAAAAACGAAATTGTGATTTAAACTAAATATTTTTTTGTCCATATCGCCGACCCCTACTTTCACCTGCACATTTATATTTCCAAATGATTATTATTTTCCCTTTTGTCTGAGTATCCCTCTATAGAGCTGTGTATCATGTGTTGTTCTCCTCCTCCTCCGCTCGGCCATCTGACAGATTTAATCAGCCAGAGCAAAAGGTTGGCTTAGGGGAGACGGGGCCCCAGCGATATTGCCTCTTCGAAAACCTGTCTTATTTAATAACTTCCACAGAAATCAATATGCATTCCTTACAAGTGCCGCAGTGCATTAGGCCTGAGAGCAGAACACTGGGCATTGCCTTCATTTGGTGCACGGTATGCTGCAGAGAAATGAGTGCGTGAACACAAGGGGAATATGTAGGATACAGGTAAGTGATAACGATTGGCACAGTGTTTATATAGATTATAGGGGAGAAGACTGAATTATTTTTTTTTCATTCAAGTAGAAGAGTGGACGTCCTGCTAAAAGGGTAGTTAGTGGACTGATGCGGGCTGCGTGAATGGTGTTATAGAGTAATCAGAACACCATCTGTTTGAAGAAGGAGGCAGGATCGAGTAAGGCCACTTAGTTATAACACTTTTGCGCTCAATAAGAACTGCTCAGTAAGTCACTCTCCATTAAAATCTGCCTCCTCGGCTCGTGGCCAAGAACTATCATATCATTTAATGGTGAATTGATTTAGAAAGCCTGCCCTAATTCAGAGTTGTAAAGTAAGGATTGATCTATGACTAAGGAGGGTTTACTGAATGTAAAATTCAAGTATAGTGCCTTTAACTTGATGGGACTTACAGATCCGTGCACAGATATCAAATTTGTTCAAGCAAAGTCACTAACCTAAAATCTGTGGCATGTGAAACCATGTCTTTATTTTAGCTTTAAAGCATGATGTAATTTAACATAAACAGATCTGGGGTTGTTTTTGTTTCAGTCACACGTTTCATGAATGCAACATATTCAGTACGTTCTTCCACACTCACAGCGCCAGCACACACTCCAGTAAACATCAAACGGAGGAATCCATAACACTTTGCAGATTAGCATGTTTGCCAGTTTCCATATTTGTTATTGCTTTACCCTGACCTTGACAAAGTGTACTATAGAGCCTTTAACCAGTTTGTTCATGTGGACTCTGGAGCTCATGTTCCCGTGATGGAACATCGCTGTTCACAGTTGGTTTGTGTTCATGTGCTTTCCATTTTGGAAAGTGGGGGTTTTGATTTCACCAGATTAAAATGTGTATTTGTCACTGATTAGCGTCTATCAGAGCTAACCATTAAAATGTGTGTGTTAAGGTCTCAAAAGCTAAACCCTGGCTTACAGTAAACCCAGCTCACAGTAAACTCCTGAAAGTAGCAGTGTTTGACCAAACAAACAAAGTTTTGAACACAGATTGTCCACTAGAAAAAATGGCCACTTGAAGCTAGCTGTTATGCTGCCTTCAGGTGCTGTGGTAAAGATGATCCTCAGTTGTGATGAAATGGAAATTACAAGAGCAATGTGTTCAAGTGCCTATGTTTAGTAGCAAAGTTAAACATTGAAAAACACACACCAATACACAGCAAATGAGTCAATTTGTGTGAGAAAATAGTTTACTTGCATCCACTTTGTTGGCTAAAAGTTTGTTTGTTTGTTTGTGGAAGTAAACATGAAACTAAAATGACGTGGGTGTAGGTTCTCAGTCGCACAGGAGTTGTCCATCGTAGGCAAAGACTCTTCAGTCTTCATCTGTACTCTGTAGTGACAAAGCTTTTTGGATGAAGAGCAAAACGTCCTACACTCATAAATAAACGCTACATTAAATAAATAAACAAGTGCATGCTTCAAAACAATCTGCTAAAAGACATTTAAAAAGCATGACGGCAGCTCTTGCCTCGAATGCAGCATACAGCAATGTAAACCAAGCTGAAACAATTCAAGTCAAAACTTTAGAGCTTTGGAAATGACATCACAGTGCAATGCATTATGGGAATTTTGCCACCATGTTTCAGGACCACAAAACAATGATAATACGTTCTAACATGGCAGTCAACTACACAACAGGCCTGAACTATCCAGAAGTTATGTGTCTATCTAGCTTCCCATAGTTCTACAGTTAGCAGTTTGTTGTTTGGACCGGTAAGATGGAACCTCAACCATGTGACATCACATTCCAAAGCTCTATACTCAAGACGGCCATGGTCCTCCAGTGTTGTCCCGCTGCCTCTTGCGTGTGCTTCCTCTCCAGGTGCAACCAGTTAATCACACACCTGACTCCAACACACTCCTTGTTATCTGCAGTGGCAAGTCCAGATAGTCCGTCATTCATGGTGCACTCGCTACTCGCCTATGGTCCTCGGTCCAGCCATCAGTGTCGTCCTTAGTACTGCGTTATGTTGTATTTGTCTGAAATAAAGTATTTAAAGTGCCTTGGTCTAATGTGTTCTGCTTTTGCAATCCTCAAATTCACCCGTATCTACCCTACCCTTGAGGTCTTGCTTTTCCACATGACCGGTGGGCTAGTCTTTTAAGAGGTGCAGTTAGAAGAAGAGCAGTAATAATGGAAGCAACTAGGGCAGGGCGATATGACCAAAAATTGATCACAATATAAAAAAGAAATATCACGATAACGATGTAATTGACAACGGAAAGAAAATCAAAATCCCAGCTTTATGCCTATTCTTTTAGTGCCATCCCAATTTCCTCGCAAATTTGATCTACTCAAAAAACATATTGTACATCCTTCAATTGGTTTTACGTTGCAAGCACGCTGCCGCTGGTCCGGGCTTCAGTCAGAATCAGCTGAGTGCATATGCGAATTACATCACATACACAACGATATCCAAAACTCATACCGGTATAACGATATGCGATACGATATGGCCCAGCCCTAGAAGCAACAGAAAGGAATACGATAGAACACTGTGGATAAATACTGCCCTTTGGACTTTATTATCTTATTCTGAAGCTCCAAGACAAAAACTACTAAAAGAAGATGCTAAAAAACGAACTATGAAGGTAAACTTTGTGCTAGTGTTATGCTAACAGCAGCTAAAGTTGTGCTAACAGCAGCTATTGCCATCGATCAACAAGATCAATGTTTACAACCGCAGTATAATATTGTGAGAAAATATTCTGGTTGGATGTGTCTGTTATTGAAAGGGCTGTCTTCTCTCTCCTCTGACAAATCAGAGGCCAGTAGTTTGTTCATACCATGCTAGTATCAGTTCAGCTTGCGTTGACCCAAGGCTGAAGACGGCCCCAAAACGTGTGCCTGGCTCACCCGGTTTGATCCGTGTCTGGCATGGGGAAACAAAAGACTTAGCGGGTAGACCAGGCACTGGGCTCGACCGGAACTGCCACTGGAAAAACCCCGATTGATGCACTGTCTTATCCCGCCCTGGCCAGGAGTCCCTAGCTGGAGGATAGGATGTACTTTGATGGGGGAACACAGAATAGTGGATTCAGTGAGTTGAACGTGCTGGACCTTCACTCATTTTTTTAAAGCTGAAATTAATTTTTACTGCCAAGTGGTAATTGTGAGCCTATTGCATCACTGCTGGTTTCTATGATAAGCATGAAGTCCTTCCTGGGCTCAACAGGACACGGGCTTACACATGATGGGAACCAAGTGGAAAGGTTTCTATCAACGGTCTATTACAGGATATAATGTCTTGAAAGACAATTTAAAAAACGTTTTGGTCTAATTGAAATGCCAGTCGCGCACATCTCCATGTCCTGCCAGTGCACGTCAGTCCACGCATGTGCACAGCGTGGGATAATTCGTCAAAGGCCGCCTGTTAATTATTCACCAGCCTCTCTACATATTGAACATGTTTCTTTTTCAGATCATGAATATTTCAGCGGCCTCTCCCCTGCACCACCTTTCATCAGAGCAAACCACAGTGACGGCCCGCTGCTTCACACGCCAACACTGCGCAGAGTACCAACCGGAAAGGTGCGCTTGATGACGGGATCGGGATGTGGGAAAGGTGCACTTAATGACGGGTTCAAGGCGTCCTAGACAGGGGCTCCGCGGGCTTCAGGGCTCACCAGCGGCACTTTATAAGAAATTAAACACGTCAGGCTCCTTGCAGAACTGATTGGGAACAACAGCACATTAGTCTGCATGAGTGATGGCTCCAGAGCAAGTGGCTATTTTTCATTTGTAAAAACATATTAGGCAAATGTTACATCACATGCTGCTCTTCCTTCAGGCAAGTGCTATCTGTCTTAATCCAGCTGATGATATGACAAAGGTCTTTCTGTTGCTTAGGCACAAGAGGGGATCTCCACCAGTGTGCCTTTTTGGATTACTGACCCACCTGATGAGTTTATTAGGTTTGTTGATTACATGGCAATAGGTGTAGAAACATAGGTCATTAAACTCTTCACCTAAACTTACCAAGCTGAATAGTTTGTTCTGACCAGGCTCAAGATCTAGGAAGGATCACCAAGAAATGGACTGCTCTTCACAGGTTGCCCCTTTGACATTGAAGGATGGGTCAAATGCAGGAGACAAACTTCCATAGATGAGGGAAACAAAGTATACCTTAGCTATTACGTCAGTTCAATGTCCTGTATTCATAATGTGTTCATGGATCCCCAGTAAGATAGCAGTATACATTTTTAGTCATCTGACAACTGAATAAACTCCATGATTTGTTGGCCTCAATTTGGTTTAATTAAAGCTGGTTGGTTTAATCTAAAGTATTCATTTTTGGCATCTCAGTTCCACCATACGTTTCAGCTCAAAGAGAACGTGACTCACTCTTTGTCTGCCTTCTATCTTATGTGTCTACAATGTGTTGGACAAATAAAAATATTTTACTATTGATTGGAGATGCAAAACCTGGCCATTTTCCCCAAGCCAACAGTTGGTCCGTAAAGCCAGTGGAATTATGAGCATATCTGAGCATGCTCAGTGCAGCCCTTCTCATACAGCCATTGTAATGTGGCCCAGAGGAGAACACATGCTGCCCCCAGTATTTCAGCCCAGGTGCTCCCGGGCTAACCATCATATTAGTGTTTCAAATCTGCTCCTTTCTATTCAGGGCTGTTATTTCTGCAATGAAAGAGCTTCCATAAGCGACAGCAAGAGTTCATATGTTCAGTCTGTGTGAGTGGCGTGTGTCTGCCTCAGCATGGATCTAACACATAATTGGCTGCTCAAGATCTTCTCCGAGCACTATTCTGCTGTCGCCCACTTCTCTGGCCAGGTTGCCCCTTACGAAGGCAATTTAGTCAAAAGAAAATGCTTGAATCAGATTTACTGTAGGTCTCCAGAGGATAGTGAAATCCAGGCCAAAAGCAATTAATATTGCATGACTGACAGAGTGCAACGATATGCAAATGGATTTAGGTTTAGCATGATATAAATACAACGTTTAGATGTGCTCCAGAATTCCACCTGAAATCAAGCTGCCCTGTCACAGACAAGGCAAGGTGAAAGTTATACCAGTAGAAGCCTGTCATTTCCCACAGTCGCCTCCAGTCAGTCATGCCATTGAAAATGCAAATTTGGCACATTGTATTGAAGCGTGCCACCAACCCAGACCGGCTCACTCCTGATGTGGCTGATTGCCCTTCTGCAAAATCAATACAATTGTCCCTGTGAATGAATACATACTGATATCCTAATATGGGCTACTCCTGTAATAATTTCCTCCTCGGAGCCACACAGCAGCCTTTTCCTCTGCACTCGGCTGAGTGAAAAATGGTGCTGTCTTTACCTAAAGTCATACCGGCCACATTTAGAGGGGAATTGTTAGTGTTTAGAAACGCATATGTTGTGACTGATAAGTAATTACCGGGTCTGTCTTATGATGTATTTTAAGATGCAATCCATAGCCATAAAAGTTATTACACTGAAAACGCTATATATACTACAAAGTATAGGCTTAATTTTTTTCAACATAAAGGTGAGAGCGACTAAATGACCAGCACAAACTGCAGTTAGATGTCATTGCTACTAAAGGTACTCTACCGCTCAAATGTTTGGGGTCACTTTTTATTTTGTTTTCAAGACTATTTACATTGTATGATTCTGATTGAAGGCATTAAACTACGGATTAACACATATAAGGAATTATGTAGGAATAAAAAATTTAAAAAAAAGATGAAATAACTCGAAAAAATTTTTTTATATTCTTTCATCTAAATAGCCCTTTGCTCTATTTCCACTTTTTTCTTTTGTCATTTTCTCATGGCCTGAAATGGTTTTGAAAAGTCTGTGAACTGAAAACCATTTCTGGTGACTACATTGTGATGTTAAAACTAGTGTGAAAAGCAGTAATCCAAGCAAAAGGTGCAATTGTGATTTCATCTTTTTTGTTTAAAACGTAATTCCATATGTGTCCATGGATAAATCGAAGCCTTCAGTGAGAATATACAATGTAAATAGTCTTAAAAATAAAGAAAAAATCATTTGTCAAAAAGTGACCCCAAACTTTTGAGCGGTAGTGTATGTCAAAGGGCGGATCGAGACCAAAATGTCAACACATTTATTGAATTCATTGGTCTTTTGTTTTTTGTTCTGATCATTTTTAAATGGGTAGATCGGTGTTTAGTAAGTGTTATGCTTATGCCTCTTCACTCAGTGTGATGAGGTTTGCCTTAGTATTAATATATGTTAATCATATCAGTTTGATATTACGATACCAGTCCCTGTATAACTCAGAATGGGATCAAAAATAAAATCACTCATATTACCAATCCCTACCCGTGAGCCGCCTTTTTTGCGATGATTGATGTTCCATGAAAACCATGAATAGATTGATACAACCCCCTGCCCTCCATCTGAGTTTTTGACATGACATTTGTGCATAGGGAGGCGACTGCATGTGGGCATCAGCAGCTGAGCAGCAGGGTTAGCGGCGGCTCAGTGGACATTCGCACGTACATATGCTGCGTGTGGAGAGGCACATTCATGGAAAACCCCAGAGAAGCCTAAGCCGCTCACAGCCAAACTAATCCAAGTGTGAAGATTGTGAACGTAGCAATCTGGTTTAGGGTGGAAATCTGGCCGTGTGAGATGATTATGGGAGCTGCCTGTGCAGAGGTGAGGGGAGCAGTGCTCATTTTGGCTTAATGTGATTACTGATTGTATTATGGCCCACCCATTAGGAAGAACTCTAAACTGGACGCATCATTACGGCTCCAGTGTGGCAGAAATGAATCAATATTTAATCTAGAGAGCGATCTGTAGTCTCACCAGCAGGGGGAGCGCACACAAGAGAAAGTGCAGAAGCAACTGATTGTCAGTATTATACTAAAGCAACTTTTGGGAACCACAGTATTATAATGTTTTTCACTTGATTGAAAACATACTGTACAGCACCTGCAGTGGTACTTTTGTAATCCAGCATACACGATCAAAGTACTTTTATTACTTTAGTATCATCAATTTCAGTTTTATTTTTGTATTAAGTAAAAGTACTGATCCTCCTTGGCGAATATTAGTCCAACACAAATTAAAGTTTCAAGTCATTTTTCCCCCCAAGTGAAAGTACAGAAGTATTTGCTGTGAGTAAGTATTCAAAAGTGCAACCCATTTTAAATAAGTATTGTTAATAATAACTGTATGGCCTGGTCTGAAGGCACTAACAAATGACAAAAAGTAGCTTTTTTGGGGAAGGTGCTCTTTGGTGTTGGGGGGGGCAGAAATACAAGAGAAAAAAAAAAAAAAAAACAAGAATTACCATAGAAAAACCATAGAATTATCTATTTACATTTTCTAACAAGCCTTTATTTTACCGGGCTAATGCATATTTAAAATCCTTTAAAACACATTGCTGGTCTCTTCCAAACAAGCCTTTCTCAAGAAGTGAGGCCCAGCAACTACGTCTCCTATATTTGTAGAAGTGTGATTGATAACCAGGACACCTGGTGTGATTAGGAACTCACATCTGGTAAAAGGTCATTCATATTTCAATATTTGCTTAAGTATACATTTTATTTTGTCAACTGTTATTACAAAATGCATTTGGAATTTGGCAGGATTAGAAATAATAGCTAAATTAACTTGTACATAATTTTACATTTTAAAACACCAGCTGATGAATGCATTGTGTAAACCGTGAATATACTTTACTTTTTGAATTTTGAATTGTTCAGCTGTGACCAAGATATAATGAAATAATCGGGCTTAACAGCATAAAGAATTGTGTTTGGGTCCAGCTTTCGCCGCTCATCAATCTCCATCAGGACAGGCATAATTGTTTATCTATAATTGGTTGGGATTAGGGTGTTGAATTTCGTTTGATTGGTGGAACAGAGCACAACCACTTCAGGCTGCAATTACTGCCACTTGTTGTAACCCCTGATTGAAAATAAAAATATTTTAGAAGCACTTGACATCAGATGAATGCAAACTGTACACGGACTAATCTTGTTGGGCCATGAGCGTACTGCAGATTTGCACGGCGGCCATGTTCCATCAGCAGAATTAATTTTGTTTAGTAATATTCATTTGCAGCTTGTCATTTGCATTTATTTTTTTTTTTTCAAAACATGCCCTGGGGCCATCGAAGAGACGAGTGAAGCACATATGGAGAGCTATACTAATGCAAGA
>OMNZ01043438.1:7747-22205 GCA_900303255.1 Lesueurigobius sanzi | reverse complement strand
AAAACGGTTCTTTTTAACTGTGCATATGTCAACTGAAAGTATTTTATCTGCCTCTTCACTTTTAATGTCACTTTTAATGTAATTAGTCAATGATTATATTTGTTTTATTGATTGATTTTATCTGCTTTCTTGTAATTTTATGAAATTGTGAAGCACTTTGAATTGCCTTGTGTATGAATTGTGCTCTACAAATAAATTTGCCTTGCCTTGCCTTGCCTTGCCTCAATTCCAATATTACCGTAACTTCCTCTCCACATATTTGGTGTCTTTTCATGAACTGCCCTCTGAAAGCAGTACTAAATTGTCTCCGCAGCGGCTGGTGTAGAAAAGGCTTTGGCGGAGCGTGTGTTTTGTGTATACTACGTGTGAAAGGGGGTCTCGCTCTGTTAAACTGCATCACTCGGCATCAGCACATTCACCATGAGCTGCCCCTGCTGCAGTGCATCACCGACCAGGGGGTTTCTGTCACGGCTCATGTTGAACTGCAACCGGGGGATCTCCCTTGACAAGGAGGCGGAGCAGCGTGTTATGGGGGTGATCACAGGTGCAAAGATGACAATAGTTCTCTGGTAAACACAACACAAATGTCTCAGAGAAATTGATACAAAATGTTAAATATATGTTTTTTACTTTGATAACAGCTTTATTTGATTTAAAATTGTCAAATGGCTTTAAATAAATGATAACATTCAGTAGGGGTTTATAAAATTGATAATGTCCATGACCATTTCACATAACAAAAGTCCCTTCTTTAAATGTCCTATACCATTTGTAGACTCCAGTTTGTACTCTGCAGTACTTGTTAAATTGTGTGGTGCGTAAGAGGATTGTGCTTATTTTCTCCTTCCTTTGTCCCTCTGCAGTGTTTTAGGGGGTTAGAGTCAGACAGGTCTAAATGGGTTTAAGTATCAGTTCAGTGCAGGGAGAGTGGGAGTGGAAAGGACAGAGGCTGCTGCAAAACTCTGTGGCAGCTTCACCTTTTCTTTACACCCACCATTTTAATCTCGACTCCTGGAGACTCAACACAGCTTCTGCAAACCATCTGCTTCCCCTCCACGCCATGTCCAATTTGACAGTATTCATAAGTCTTTTTGGTCTGACTGTTCCTCTAGAGCCTTTTTCCTTTCAGCTCCAACTTACATTTATATCCACTATTCCTCATAATTCCTCTCATCCCACACCCATATAGATCTGCAATGAACCAGAGACCTGTAGTATCTACAACTCTGATGCCTTCAGCTCTGCTTCTCTCTCTTGCTTAAGAGTTGGGGCTTTATCAGCAAACTGTAATACAACACATCAACTCACTAACCTGCCCCAGTCTCAGTCTCTTCTTCTCCAGTCATCACCCACCCACACACACACCTGTGATCACACACACATCTCTCCTCGTGTTCATGCACTGATCTAACCACACATGAGCAAGGCACATCCCACAACAGCTGGGACATCTTTCAGTTTAATGGAAATTCATTTACTCACAGTCTCATATAAGTTACAGTCTCATGTACATGTTCCAATAAGCAGCAAAATCACAAATTATGAACATTATAAGAGCGGCTGGTCACAGGGCGATAAACTCCAGTATTTTGTAGCTCCCACCAGATGTATGCGGGGGACTCTGGGAAACTTTTCTCTCCGATTGAAGGAATATTCTAGTTTGTTGTTTCTGCCGCTCAGTGTTGGCTTCGGTGATGCTCTTCGGGGCGCAGATCACACATTTCAAATTCTTTATCAAACCACTTGTGTTAAATGTCGCAACAGGAGCACCACCCCTTGAAATTGGTTGTTAAAAATAGTAATAAAAAGGAAAATACTGCTACCAAAACCCTCAACTTGACCAGTATCAGAGTGAAATCCAATACCAGTATCAGTATCGGAACAACACTAGTTCTCAAAGTGGGAGCCGGGACGTCCCCTTAATTGGGTCACGGGGCCCTTTGTGTGCTTTCCAAGATGATTACACTAGCAAGGACCACAACCTCAGACATGAATGATTCTCAAAGAATTTATTAGGAAAGGACGAAGCGAGGCGTAAAACATGAGCGGCATATTTGGGCTTCTGAGTGGGCCGGCCTCCCGGCCCTGTATCCCCCCGATATCTGAAAAAGAGAATAAGATGAGATTAATGAGGGTGAGGAGGGAGGGGCACTGAGACGAGACGAGAGGATGAGGTGAGTGGACAGGCTGCTTAAATAGAGGGGAGACCAGAAGGGGCGTGGAGGTGTGGTCCTGCTCCTGAACTTAAGATAACTTCCCTATCTTCATTAAAAGATGAAAAATGCTACTTTTTTTCAAATAATGTTTGGTGTAAAGCATAATTTGTGAGAACTGTTGCAATATACTGTATGTTCTAAACTGTTCAAAATGTCTTGCTCTAAAGTAGTATAAAAAGGCAATATCATTTTACAGTGGGGGTTCCAAATTGTTTGAGGGGCATTTTTTAAGGTTACCACCAAAAAGGGAACCCCTCATTTAGAGAAGTGCTCCACACAACCAAAAGTGTTACCAATTAGATTCGTTGTCTTTACACTTGACACCACTTTTACTATTATCAGACTTCACTACGACATGACATTCTTTGGTTTTTGTTTTTAATCTACTCCCAAAAATCAATGTCAGACGACGGGACACCTTTTTCTTGTGGCGTGGTGACGTCAGAGGAGGTGCCACTGCAGGGAGTGGAGGTTTTAGGGCCCAACGCTTGTCGCAGTGCGTTGGCAGCAACTCACTTTGGGACAGAGCCACGGAAGAACTGACCCCTGAAATTAGGAACCTTTTTCTGTGGACACTGAAGTTAATGCCACCATTACACTCAGCTGCTCTACGTACATTGTCTCTGCGTGGACTGGGACGGGCCGCGAATCCTGATTAAGGTGTTGCTTCAGATGTCAGTGGGTTTTTACTGTCGGTAATGGCGCGAAGATAAAAATCAAACAAAGAGTGAACAACGCACAAGAATCTGTAAATCAGAGACGAGAAACACTATACTGTCCTCTATCTTGTCAAAGTTGATTAGTCTTTCCAAAGTTTTTTTGTAAAGTCGGTATCTGGGAATTCAAAAACTCACTGTCCCCTCAATTAACCTCTTCTCCCTCCCTCTGTCTGAACAGCTCAGTTAGATAACCACTGTTTTCATTTCCAGGTGACGGCACACTCAGAATATGGGACGTAAAGAGTGCGCTTTGCCGGTTGGCTGTTCCCGCCCACAACGCAGAAATACTGAGCTGCGATTGGTGCAAATATGACCAGGTAAAACTCACTTTTAAATCAGTTCTAGGGTTGTGTGAAATAAAGCACTGAGTTAAAGGTAGTATATCATGCAACACCAGCTTTTCATGGGTTTTAAGGTTCAAAAACATACCTGGTGTGGTGTTTTCTTTTATTTGTGCATGTTTTGGAATTCCTGCATACCCTCACCACTGACATACAGTTGTGGCCAAAAGTTTGCATACCCTGATAGAATGGCAGGGTAACTTGTACATTTGATATATAAAATACACAAGATATCAAGACTAAGCTGTATGTACAAGCTGTTAAAGCCTGTGTAAAGCATGATATACAGGAGGACCGTTAAGCCCTCAATAGCATTTATGACCCTGCAGCTAACTCTTTGCTATCGGTGCAGAACCTACTGGCCACAGGCTCCGTGGACTGCAGCGTCCGAGTTTGGGATCTGAGGAATGTTCGTGAACCTGTGAACACGCTGCAGGGGCACAGCTATGCCATCAGAAGACTCAAGGTATGTCACTGCACCAAGCAAAAAGTGTATCAAATAAAACACTGGGGAAAGGTCTGTGTTGGTTTCCCCCACTACTAAAAACATGGAGCAGGGGTCTACAACCTTTTTAACCCTGTGAGCTACTTTTGCATAACAGAAATGGCAGTGAGCTACTTATACTTCAAAGAATCACATGTAACTAGGTCTATGGCTGCAAGAAGATGATCATTTCAACACAATAAAAGAGAATGACTGTGGTTTCCACTTTATACTTTGCTATATTCACCTAAATGTTTGGAGATGTTTTGTTCAGGACAAAAAAAAAATACACCTAAAATGTGACTCATCAAGTCTAAGTAGAAATGTTGAAAGCCTTTGGCGAGCTACTTGGACAGGTCTGACTTGCTATCGGTAGCTATCGGTAATCCCTGAATTAGAGGTATCTGGAGTCACGATGAAATGAGTGAGTTTGTGCATGTGTGTTTTACCCCATGGCTGCAATCCAGTGTTTGTTTAATTCATTACTATTCACTGTGCTGTCCAAATGAATAAGCAAAAATAAACATGATCAATACATGTGTGGGAAAACTATAGACGTGATTTCAGGAAGGTTTGCAGGAAAGCTCAGTAATGGGCCAATAGCTAATAACCAAGTTTTGTGTGCATCCATATTCAAGGAGTGCTTGTGTGTTTAGCGTTTACACTAATATCTAGTACTAATATGTTGTAACAATAATGCGTTCACCGTTAGTTCCAACGTAGACTCCAGTGTTTGTGTCGTGAAATCTTCAACACTCAAAGAAAAGGGCTTTAAGCATGTTTATGTAGAACAGCAAGGCGCTGCGGCTGTGACAGCATCAAAACACCCCCTTAAAATGAAGCTAATGGGACACACTCTGCAGCAGCCTCCGACACTGGCCCTGTGCGCACATCAGACACACACCACTTCACAACAAGACGCAGAGAAAACCCACAACCACATTCACATAATGCATATAAGTGTATGTATTCACCCAGAGCTGAGGTGCTCATTGTTATCTTATGTTGTAGCTTCAACAAGATGAAAGTAAACGTGCATGATTTTATCGTAGTAGTGATTTTCAAATATTGTCTCGGGTTCGCACTGGGTTGGTTGAGTTGAGGACGTTTCTTCAGAAGCTTGTTTTCGCTGTTGTAGTCAGATTCAAGACTGGTAAACACTAGAGCTAGAGGCCTGTGTTTAAACTATAGCCATTCCTGAGGTAAGGGTCACAACTATCATCAACACCAACACTGCAAAAAAGTTACTAGTTAGCCATTGGAACATGTCTAATTTTAAGCAAATTTAGATTGATTTTCTCATTTTAAGTGCAATGAGGTGTTTATTTCTTGTTTACAAAAATACAGATAATTTGACTTATTTTAACATTACTTTTTACTATGACTAAATAATTTCACTGATAGTCTTTGCTCTGGGTTTCGGCGAAACTGAGGGTCATTATGTCCCATTGTTAACAAAGCTCAATCTGAGGCCGCCACACTGGTCTGTGCTTTGGTTGCTCTGGATCTCATTGTAGCACTGAAAAATAGGGCTTCTATAACAAAGGGGCAAGCTCATGTCTTACTCATCCCATCAGTGTGTTGAATTTATCAAAGTTGACAAATTTAAAAATAACCTAGTTTAAATGATTAGTGTTTGACATAAGAGGCATGAGATTTGAAGGTACAAAAGGCTGAACGGTTTACTGTAATTCCCAGGCTGGACACTAAAAAATGATCTTGTGATAGGTATAATTTGGTTGAAATGTATATTATGTTATATATTTGATCATGGTTTGAGTAGGTAAGTAAACAGAACCTGCCAGTGGTAATTTAAGTATTTTTGTCTCATTGCTCTTTTGATAATAAATCTCAAATGTCTTGAAATGACAGAGACTAAATATAGGGTAAAAAGTTCTTCATTTCTTATCAACTTATCAAGATATCATTTTTAGCATGGATTTGATTCCCAGGCCAGATGGAGCCTGTTTGTGTGGAGT
The DNA here is from genome assembly GCA_900303255.1 of Lesueurigobius sanzi. Classification (NCBI taxonomy): domain Eukaryota; kingdom Metazoa; phylum Chordata; class Actinopteri; order Gobiiformes; family Gobiidae; genus Lesueurigobius; species Lesueurigobius sanzi. The sequence continues at coordinate 16,466 of OMNZ01043438.1, read as the reverse complement.
TTCCTGCGGACTCTCCCGGAAAAGTGATTCTGAATCTCAGTGGGACTTTCCTGGTCAAATACAAAAATATAAAAACAAAATTAAATAGTACACTATCCTAGTGTAGCCCAGGATTTCCTCAGGCGACCCCTCACTGTGGTTTTATCTGCTAGTGCTGAGGCTTGGTTCTCGTCCAGTGAATCAATAACTGCTTTAACAGATCTGCAAACTCTCACAAAACAGGCACAATGCAGTCAAGTGTAAAGAGGCCATATCATTGACTCTAAACAAGGATGTCTAACTCACTCCATGGGAAAGAAATACTGGAGTAGGCAATGGAGGTAGCCTTCTGTTGTAATGCAAATGAGCCGCTGGATCAATATTTGTGATGTGAAATACTAAAGAATAGTGTACAGAAATAAATGATTACAATTGTGACTGCTCCAAAACAATGTTAGAAGTTTTATGCTGCACTCCATTAACCTGGCAAATCGATATAATCGATAATCGATATATGAGATACATGGGCTGCTCAAACTCTGGTGAGAACACTACCTAACCTGACCAATCACAGCGCGGGATCTCATTCAAAACAGAAGATAAGGCTAAAACATGCTCCGTTCCGCTGAAAATGAAGCATCCCTAACTCCCGCCTCCCGTGCTGTCATTGGGCTGGTTGCAATGAATAAATAATTACTTTAAGTAATAAGTACTTAGCTCTTGTCATTAGCCTGTGGTGGGCGTTAGCAACATTAGCATCACAGATGAAACAGTCTCTTTAATAACTGCTGAGGTTCAACTGCAGCTGGAGCTGAGTGACAAACGGAGGACAACTCAAGGGTTAGGAACACAAAAGTTATTGTCGTTGGGTGTTTTTGTATTTAACACAGTGCTGCTCTGTCATGTTGTTTCCTCAGAGTCGGGCTTGAGAGTCCCCCTGTCAAAATTACAGGGTCCAGTTGAAATTTCCTGGTCAGAGCTCGGCAGTGTTGGGAATAACGGCGTTTATGCGTTAACGCCGCTACTAACGGCACTACATTTTCGGTAATGGAATAATCTATTTAATTACTCTCGCCATCGTTACAACGCTGTTATCGTTACCGGGAAAGCAAAGTGGCACGTTACAATTCTGTTGAATGAAGCGCCAGTGTCAGGCTTCTAAGCAGCGCACAGCCACACAGCAGCTCAGCTGCGGGGAGAGCCAGAGAGCAGGGGTGGTGATGATTCTCACTGCCTTGTTTACCGCACACTTCTCACACTGTAGTGGGGCAGGTGCCTCTCTGTTACCGGGCCCCCTCTCGTTTCCCTCAGATCATATCATGGATTTGCCTCCTTGTGCCTTTAGATCGCTTCCTTTCTTTCTTCCCTATGATTCTTTGCCCGTTAATAGAAGCTGCTTTCTTTGCTACGCAGTCTGGAATCGCGCTGAGGACATGCGTTGAACCGGTGGCCAAGGCCAAATCTTTATGTGAAGTAGACGGTGTCCAACTCTATATCAATATCATAGCCTCATTACCGATTTGCATAAAAGCAACAGTCACTGATTCATTGCAAGTAGAACGCTCCATTGACTTGAATGGGATTTCCCATAGTTCTACCGGTCATTATTTTCTGCTAGAGGACCTCTGAAAAAATAAGTTTGTGCTTGTAATACAGGTCTTTCATATCACTCCGCAAGTAGTCACTTATCCTTGAGAAGTTGGGGGAATCGCTTGTGAGGTTAATGGGAGTCCAACTTTCAACTCACCCAGGGATGCACCACCATTCCTCCTCTCCAATTGCACCTTCAACGTGTCCAGTTTAACATCAATAATTAGCCTTGCTGCTACTAGCCGGGCCACACTGCCTGGAATCCCAACAAACCAAGCAACACCCAAACTTTTAGGAACTATTTTATTTGCCAAGTCCTTTGCCAAACCTTTTGACCTTCATAAAAGTGGACTGTATGAAGTTTATTTTGTGTGTGTTCAGTTGGCAAGTAGCCGTATAATAAGTAATGTATAGAACGCAGGTCATTTTCGGGAAAATAAGACCGGTTTGCCCTGTCGGTACTTATTTTTCTGATAATGACCAGCGTTGTATACATTATCCCTTACTTACCGCACATTCGTAATTTCAGACTCTTTACACAATCACAATCATTTTGGCAAAAGCTCATGAATGATTTCTTCTTGAAGTTCATATGTTTTGACAATGCTGGTACTTTTTTGTTTTTTTTTCTTTTTCTTTAGACCTCAAAAGACTGAATATGAGACACTTGCAGTCTGTTTGATGAAAATTGAAACCTGTCTCCATAAAACGGATGAAATAAAAAGAAAAGTAATTGACTTCAGGAGGCGACAGAATCGGAAACCTCTATTTCGTCTTTGTCAACAGAATCCTGTTTAACGCTGAGCAGGGCAGAAACATAAAACTAACTCATTTTGCCCAGAGCTGTGTTTCACTTTGAATTTAAACATGTGTATTTTAGCAAAAGACCAGGGAATTCTTCCAGCTGAGAAATTAGGCATGAGGCTTTCAAGACTCAGCAGGTGGTGATGTGTCTGTAGTTAGACACTAAATATGATTTGATTTTCTTCTGTGAATAACAACATGTGCTGGACAAAATACTGTTGACAAATGCTTGGAAACTTTCCCCACAGGAGTCATTGCCATTGAAGTCAAAGGTTTTCAAGTTGTCATTTGTACTGGATTGTTTGGGCATCTTCAATCCTCAAACAACCCAGTACAGAGGACAACTTGAGAATCTTTGTTTATGATGGTAAACCCACAGTGGTAAAATAATTTAAAGTGATAGTCTGTAAGTTTGCAAAATGAGGAGACGGAGAAATTTTAAAAGTAAATGACATCCCCCTCCCCTCCTGTTTGCACTGGAAAGCCCCTCCTCGGTCCCAGTTCACAGGGAAGCTTGTCCCATTGGTCCACATGAATCTTGCTCTGATTTCCTGTTGAGTTCAGCAAAGGGAATCAAAATTCAGGTACAGACGATCAATTGTGCAAATTATATTGAATCTGTAATACATTTAGATCAATTTGTACCTATTTTGCAACAATGTATAACATTTTAGTATCTCATTGCTATAACATTTCATTTTTGATCAAATGAATAAAATTTGGCCCCCTTTTCCTTTCAGTTCTCTCCATTCCATAAAACTGTGCTGGCATCGTGCTCCTACGACTTCACTGTGAGGTAAGGTTTTGAAGGATAATCCTTGAAATACTACTACAGCTTCTCCCCAAACAACGCTGTGATTACATGGGACTTGTTAGATATAAAAGAAAAGACATAGAAATGTACCAGGGCTGCACAAAATATCGCAAAATTATTGTTTTTGCAGTAATATCCTCACATATCGCATCATGAGATAACCAAGGCCTTACTATCTGCGTAGAGATTTACACGTCTTAGCTTATAACAAGAATGCATGGTATTTTAAATGCAAATTTGAGTTTTTGTCAAGTTTGTCCTATGTTAAGCTCTGTTTTCACTCCTATTTCAATTCAAGTTCAAGTTATCACCATATGATGAAGGTGCATTAGTGTGTATTTGTCCAGCGGCTGTATGGGTGGTTACAAACTAGCTCCTTTACTCTTCATCACAGTGGCCTTTATGACCCTCAAGGATCAATTTTTTTTAGGGTTTTCTGGTAGGTTTTCTCTGCTTATGGAACTACAGTATCTGCATACAGTACTTTTTGTCTAAATGTAATGGTACATGCTGTGTTGAAATGGTTTTTGATCGCAATGTTCAAGACTTTTTGTCAAACGGCGAAGCCCTGACATTGTATTATTTAAATAAGACCCCAACTTGAACTTTGCCGGTTCAAGTCGCACCGAACTAAATCAAATTACATTCAGAAATTGCCTTGATCAATTATTTCTTTAGGTCAGATGAATGCATTGTTGCGCGCAGATTAAAAGTTCACCTCAGTTCGAGTCTGTATCTCTGTATTAGGACATAGTTATACTGTGTGATAGAGTTACATCTAAATGGGCTCAAAGCCGCTAATAAAGTGGATCATTTCAGGCTCCGCTGCCCCAGTATTTCCTCACACTATTAAAATCACTGAGTCTTCATCTGAGAGAGATTCTTCCTCTGATTTTAAATGAGAAACCTCAAAATCTGCAATGTCCCCAATCGACTGGTCGGGAACCTGGTTTCATTCAAGTGTATGATCATGAAAGATGGATTGAAAGTTAGAAGATGATGGAAAGTTTTGAACCAATTTATAATTACAGAGATATTAATCACATAACAAGACAAAACCTTTGCTATGTCACCTTAAAGATAGAGTTATTAGCTGCCATTCAGCTCAATAATAATGTGATGTCACATGAACACAAGCTTTCATATTGTGTTCTTAAAAAAAAACTTTCAACTGGTCAAAAGCTTTCTGATTTCCCCAGCCTTCAATTCAATTCAATCAAAGTCACAATTCTGTTATAACGCCAGAGAAGCACGGCTCTGTTTGTGAATGTGAACAATGTTTTTGCCTATCATAGAACTATTATTACTTATTTAAATGTAATTCTTAAATATTTAGTTGCCTACCTAAGTCCCGGACATGATGACATCGCGATCACTCGTATTTGATGTACAGTTTAGGGAAGCTATCAACAACTCCTTTTCACTCGATCACCCTTCACACTTCATTGCGCATGATGAATTCAGTTTTATTCATTGTTGCACAGGCTATAAATGAATCACCTGCACAGTTAACAGTAATTACCTCTTTTTAGTCAAGATCTCAAGACAATACTTCAGAGATGACAAGCAAAGGTGAAGTGTATTGAAGCAGTTTCATCCTGGGATTTCCAGTTTATGGCAGATGTCAGTAGTCAGGCAAGCCAGACTACGTGTTACACAAATGTGTAGTCTAATACTCAGCATCATCTCCGTGAGTTTTGAAGGTTGTGATTGACAGGCGGATTAACCAATCAGAGAAACTTATACTGTCAGAATCAGAGAAACACATGGCGGATTACCATATGTGAAAACATTAAATAACATGAAATATTGACTGAAATTGACATATTCTGCCAGATCAACACGCAAACTACTTTTTAAATTTTAAGTAACTATTTTAATTCTACGTGAGAAAAGCTTGTTCCACACAATTTGAGAGTCTTACGCATTAGAGTGATGGGTTACAAATTTGCATCTGTAATAGGTTGCGTTCACGTGACATTACCACATTCTAAAGAGCCTATCACTCTTGATGTCCTGTCACTTGACTGTGTCAGTCAAGTGACCTCAGTGGTCAGGTCCGTCATTTTGTAGGTCGCTGGCTAGTGCAACAGTCTATGCGTCTCTATGCCTGTTTTATATCTATGGTCTGCACTGACTAAACCCAAGATGCTACACCTGAAAATTACACCTCAGAAAGAAGAAAAGAGCTGATGCTTAAAGAAAACCAAAACCTTTGGATTTTATCCTTATCATCCGCCTGGCGAGTTACTCAGCAAAGCCTGTGATATGGATGATTTGTGATCATCGGACCACATTAGCTAATGCTGCTAACCAGCTACAAGCACAAACCTCTCCATGAGGACGCCCTGAACCACAGTCTAAACATCTAGCCTTGGTGCAACATGTGACAGAGGTAAGAGCTGAGCTATTACTGTGTAGAGGATAAATGCGCTAGCACTACATCCTAACAGCTTTAGCTGCCTAAACACGGCCGCTGACTGAGGCTCTGTTGACACTACAAACAGTAAAAATCACAGAGAAAGGTTTTTGAGGTGTTCATTTAATCTCAGGAGTGGAAATATATCTTTGGTCTGTGTGGTAGCCTTCTGCTCTGTGCGTCCTGGCTGCTGCCACTAGCTGCTATTTGCCTTGTAAACATAGTGATGCACAGTTTGTTTATTGACCCATGTGCTCTCTTGGACCATCTTTATATTATCTTTGTTAGCATTCATCTCAATGACATACAAATATTGTGGTCTTTATTTTCCTCCTGAGTGAGCAGTGATACTGTATTACTGATTGTTGTGGTGATGGTATTGTATTGTTTTGTATTGTGGCATTCCACTTTGGGCCAAAAGACTATGCGCGACATCACTGGAAACCCATGTATAGTTTAAAATTGAGGGGGAGGGCAGCTAACAAATCCACCGCATTGACTATGGTAACTGTCAAAATGCAGATTTCTGTTCTTACTTAATTACTAATTTATATGTAATTCCTGGGCCAATGCACATGAAACAAAAACTGGCACAAAGTTCAATGTCTTCTCTGTCAGCACATATCAACTATTATTTTCTCATAAAGGTGTCCAATGTGCATGATGTTGGCCAGTAGAAAGGACTTTCAGCCGTAAGAAAAATATGGCAGGTTTGTGAATCCAGTCAATTAATGATCAGAGAAAAGATTTGGACAGTTTCTCTCCCATAGAGTTGTATTGGCTCTAACATGAATGCAACCTTTTGGATGTAAAGTGCTCCTGGTTTTGAACAGGCTGAATATTATAGGATTGGCAATATGACCCTAAAATAAAAAAAAACAACATAATATATAGTAGAGCTGGACAATAAATGTAATCAATTCTATTAAATCGTAAATAGTGAAAAAAACATTATGTCCGGCCAGCCAGGCTTCATCATTCTTAATGTAAAACTAATTTGTGTCAAGGCTTATCCGTCTGCACAAGAACAATGAGTTAAGGGTTTGGACGTTTCAACTACACACAGTATATCCTCTTAAAACGTGAACCATCTTTGGAGAGTCTTTTTGTTCATTCAGTTATACCCTGCTGTGATCTCTCATGAGTCGACTCTGTCCAGGCATGTTGTTTAATGTTTAGTGCAATGACTCTAACGACTTCCACCTGAAAGCGCGGAGTAAACGACAGAGACGGAAAGCCAAAGGGAAAAAGAATATTTAAGATGGATGTGGGGGAAAGTGGCGCGCTGCCAGACTGTGTGTTTTATTGATCTCTTCAGTCACCGGCTCCAGAGCTGAGCGGAGAAGAGCGAACACACTTAACCCTGAAGGAGAGTATCTGAAACGCAACAGCAGCCATCAGTCCATGTCAGACGTTTAAAAACTCTGTCAATAAAAGTGATTCATTAGATTTTTGTGTTATCGCCCATTTGTGGAAGCAGTGAGGAACACCTGCTCCCATCAAATTTTACTTGCATCTGTAAAAATTGTCTAAGCTCAGGTAGAAATTTACAGAAGTGTAAAAAATGTGCTTTATTTGTTTTTATATGTCAGTCATTCACACACTGCTTATAAAAGTATTCCCCGCAAATAATTGTGGTGTTAGGAGTGCATGAGGAAAGGTTTGGACCAAAACTAACAATTGATAATGAAAGTCCACCTTTTTTCCACTTCAAAATTAAGTATAGACACATTTTTGCAATGTTTTGTCTTAAGAAATTAGTCACATGATTTCAGTTTTTTTTCATACAAGTACAATCATCACTGTCACCAATGCTGCTACAGTATACCCCTTTTTCTCTTAAATGAACTAGAAATCCATAATGTCCTGTTGATATGATACAAAGTGACTGTTGTTTTCAGTGGGCAGCTGGTGTGAACAGTCTGAAACACAAGAGGTGATTTCATTCAGCCCGCGGCTTGTAGGGCATAAATTCCTGAGCATGCCTCAAAAAAAGTTAGTCCCTCACCCATTCCTGTGCCGCTAGGGGGCAGCCAAACTTTAAAAACTGAATGACGTCCACACCTGTCCAGCAGAGGGCACTGACACTGTTATGAAAGCTACAAAAACAGAAGGTGTTCTGTTACTGGTAAAAGTTTAGCTTTTAATGTTTTATGGCCCTGGTTGCATAAGTTTTATTACAGTGCTAATTTATTGTCAAAATAGTATTTTCCTGTTTATGTGACCAGCCACTGTAGATGAATTTCGACACATGGCCCAAAATGAGTTTGACACCCCTGGTCTAAATGTTGGTTTGGCTTTTAGGCTTCAATAAAATCCATCATGCCTATAGGTTTTTACCAATGAATCAAATGTGGGTATTATACCCGCATTTGATTCATACTATAGTAGTGCAACCAGAGCCCCCCTGACCTTTAGTTTACCTGCCTGTGTTCCATTGTAACTCCAAGGGAGTGACTTGTTTGACTACTTGTATCAAGAGCCTTAATACTACAGCAATTTTATAAAATATGCTGTTTTTCTCTCTATATGACAGGTTTTCATGATTTCATTTTTAATCTCTACTTAGTTTGATGAGATAATGTCATAATTTTACACAAGTGAAATGGTCATTTTATGAAGAATATCTTTATTTGTTTAGTGTCGTCGGATAAGAACATTATTGATCAGTTGTGGAGCAGCGTCGTTTTAGGCAAATTTATTTGTAGAGCACAATTCATACACAAGGCAATTCAAAGTGCTTCACAATTTCATAAAATTACAAGAAAGCAGATAAAATCAATCAATAAAACAAATATCATTAACTAATTACATTAAAAGTGAAGAGTGCAGATAAAATACTTGACATATTATGCACAGTTAACAGTGCATCATGAATCAGTTTGCAAAACACTAAAAATATCATAGCAGACAAATTTAAAGTGGGTATGAAGCTGGACTGTGCGCTTAGACACAGAAGTAGAACTCCAAATTTCAATTTAAAAAATCAGACTTGCGCATGGGCCTTTTGCACGGCAATATGAAGTTTTTTCTCTGTGTCAGATCCTGTGATTATTTCCTATAAGGATGAAAAAACCACAGTGCAAAAACTATTCTAAAAATAATAATAATAA
>OMNZ01043437.1:36688-90553 GCA_900303255.1 Lesueurigobius sanzi | reverse complement strand
GAAATATGTTACAACCAAACAAAGCTTAAAGAAACTTAATGTAACCTTTCCCCTTTAGTCTTAAATTTGATCGACTAGGGCGTCTGGTGTTAATTGGCAATATAGGGCTTTGCAATTGATGGCAATCGAATCAAAATCACAGTTTTCATTGAGACCAACTGTGGGATCTTGTCAGGTTAAAAAACTATGTTCAATCTTTATTGAGAAATATACATCGCAAACCTAATCACTATTTTTTTTTTTTTTTTTTGAAAAATAATGGAGCATTCATTTGTAAATTGCTTCTCGTGGAGGAGCAGATGATCTCATGCAGTGACCTGGAAAGTGAAAAGATGAAAGAGGAGACTTGCTTTTGTCAAATCACCCTAATTGGAAAAATGTGGGTGAATTTTGTCAATATATTGAAAACATTTGAATATCAATGCAAAAGGGAACGCCGTCTTCTGTCTTAATTTTTAATCAGGTGATAATAAGTGTATTAATTTCCATCAGCACGATTCAATAGCTGGGGAAAATGAGTTATGGCGGCCTATTTTTGCAAAGCGAATATGCGTGACTCCCCTCCGCGATAGCATTGATCAGCCCAGGTTGTTTCTCAGGCTTTTGTCCTTCCCTCGCCCCCTCGCTCACACCGTTTGCACTGTAATATTCACCCTTATTCCCCGCTTCAGCAAGCTAACTGCGTGCACTACCTTTTATCAGTCCAGAACTGTTAAATTAATAAATTGATATTGACGAGCTATCAGCCAGGGGGATAAATTATTTGGGTAGCAAGAGGCGCGGGTCACGTGACTTTTAGTACCCAGGATTCTGTAATTATTCCCCACGAGGAGAGCCACGGAGGTGCTGCTGGTGCAATGCCCTTCCCCCTCAATATGCGCAAACACACACACACACACACACACGCACACACGCAGTTACAGTACATGAAGAACTATAAATATTCGTATATACAGTGGATAGCAGGGGCCAGGGGAATGCTGATGATTATTACTGCCATCATAACTATCATCATTGTGGAGGTTCGCCGGCTGGAGATTGCATTTTATCATCACAAGTTTCACAAGTGGAATCGCAGTGTGTGCCGCCTATAGGTTACAGTGAATGCAAATGATGTAGTATTGAACCCTCTGCATATGGTGGCTATAGTGTGCCGCTAACGTAGAGGAGCTGTGTGCAAATGAAGTACGGGCCAAGAATAACCACGCATTGGGATTGGGTGAACTTGTGGCCTAATGTCGTGGATTTCACCGGACAATAATCGCTCCTGAATGAATCAGGCCACTGCTTCTAATGGGACCAATGTTTACTTAATTCTGTTATTGCTGACAGAGAAGATGTTCGATCTAAGTAATGGACTAAATCTGCCAAAAAATATATCAATTTTGCCTTGTTTTTTGGGGTGAAAAACTCAATAATTCAGGCTTGGAATAAAATATTGAAAAATCCCTCTGAACAGACTTTCAAAATATTGTCAAGTACACGATTTGGAGGTTTAGAGTCTATTTGTTTCCAGGTGAAAATATATTATGTTAAGAGAGTAAACAAGCCCCAAATCTGAAAATTGAAAATATTGAGTGTTGCCTGTAGTGTCTCCCCTTAATAGTAAAATATAGGCTCTTTAGAATGTCATGTGAATGTAACATATTCATGGGTTTCAATTATAATAATTATATAATATTTTGTTTTGAGTTTTACAAACATTACAATCAATGTAAAAAATATTTTAAAAACTATTGGGAAACGAGCCATAGAACACCTCTGTTAGCTGCCTGATCACTGAAGTGTCCAAATGTTTTTATGGTAATGATAATGCTAGTATTAAAATGTTGAATACTCCTGGAATGTGCCAGGAATCCTGAAATGCTGTCAGTTTTGACGACACAATCCCGAGCTCTCCCTATAGGTGCTGTTTGTACAAATGAAACATGCGGACGATGGCCACGGAGGATGTCAGGGTGCCAATCATGGAAGTGCTCTTGTTGCCCTCCGGCCATCGCTGACCTTTTGACCCTACCATGGCCTAAAGGTCAAAGGTCACTGGCCCGGGTCAGTGGGGATCACGCCAAAACCCCGGCCACGGGATGCATCGCCATGGTAACGCTCTGGTGGAGGAGGAAGAAAGAAGATGGGGGTGTATATTTGCATCCTGTAAACCTACACCAAAACAAGTGCACACACAGATGCACGTCAGGATGGTCACTGCGGGTCAGCATCCAGTCAGTGCCAGTCAGCTGGGACTTTGTCCAGGGACATATTTAGTTACTGTGTTTCAAGATGCAGACATCAGGGCTGCTTGTTGGGAAACACAAGATCGCTGCACATGTGACCATACGAGCATATGATAAGTACATTTGTTTACAGACACAAAATTGAAACTTTGTTATTGTACTGTATTTTGAAAATGGTATATCCTTAGCCCCTTTCCATACTGTAGTCGCAATATTTAGTGGGTTTACTGTTGGGTACACACTGTTTTCAGGAAAACTGCAAGTACTTTGACTGCATTTCACCAGCAAGAGATATGTGAATTGTATGTGATTTTTTTTTACATGAATTAACTTTTTTGTTGGTCGCTGACACAACAAATGCACATGTTATTGTTATATTAGCATTGTCCAATGTAATAATTATCCAGAATCAATATCAGGCCAAAACAGGCTTCTCCTTTTCAGACCTCAGCCCAATGTGGCTGCACTGTCCTGACAGGTCGCCCTGTTGGCATTGAGCAATGGAGAGGACACATTTCCTAATGGAGACAAAGTAAAAAGAAAAGCCTAAACAGCCATGTGGAACCTCAGTGAGTCCACTTCTGTCATGAAAAGATTCTGCTTTAGAAAAGTGTTCTTTCTGGCACATAAGGAATAGACTTGTATCTTAGTGGGTCAGATTAGCACAGAAAAGTAATGTACTAAAATATCACTTCTTTTCATGTTATAAAATCTAAATGAGCTGTTAAATATTTGAAGCAGCCTTGGTGCTTCATTACCCCCTAGACTTAAAGAAGCAATATGACATTCCTAATTACAGTAATACGTCTAACTTTTAGATCAGATACATTGGTGCTAATCAATGCAATTATGGCCTCAGTTGTTTGATGTTTCCTAAAGATGAAAAGGGAATCATCTAATTTTCCTTCTTCCCTGTTCTACACATTCTCAGTCCATAAAATATGTATTTAAACTGATTTGAAACTAAAAAACTTTTAGTTCATTTTGACAAAATTTAACAAACTGCTGTCATATTTTTGAGAAAAACATTTACATTGTGTCAATCAGAGTGTAAATCAGAGGTTGGTAAGTTTGCTGGGAGACGAGATGATTTTTGTCAAAATCCTAGTCAAACAGGAGAGCCTGGCCACCCCATAATACTATTGTACATCATATAGGAATAAAAAATTATCTGGGTGTACACCAAGTGGATTTCTGTTTTGGATATACATTGGTTTTTTTTGGAATACTTAATATTCTGGGGGCCAGAATATATAAGCTCAGGGGCTTGATTTGGCCCAAGGGCCTGTCGTCACGTATCCCTGGCCTAAATAAACACTAATTTCTTAAAATTTTGAAAAGACCAGTAGGTTTCCACTGTCTCACAATAGATCAAAGGTCAAATCTGACTGACAGCACACTTTGGCCCCTCAAGTCGATCACTAAAAGAAAGACCTTTTCTACACTTCATATATTGTAAATGGGACAAATTTACATTTGTCCAGAAATGACTGCACTTTATTATTATTGTTTTGACTAGATTAAATTCAGGTAATGTAGGACAGTGTGAGCAAACAGCCTTTTACTTCAGATAGGCAAAGCCTAATTAGTCTTGAATTCTTGTAGGGGTCTAGTATCAAAGAAAACTTTACTGTGACATGAAGTGCAGTATGTGGCCAACATCAATAAGAAACCCTATAGAAAACAACAGTGTTCCAAATGACCAAAAACGTCCCAAAAATAAACAAGCAATGACACGATGAGCCACATTCTTACTAAACAAAAAAATAAGCATCACACACACTTCAAAATCTATATAAAGTGTTTTTCTTCTCTGTGGACAAGAGCGACGTCACAATTAAAAATGACACAACCCAAGTTACCTGAATTCACCCTTTTTGTTGGATCATTCAAACAAACCTACTTCCATTGTCTCATAAGCCTTTATAACATGATAATTATCATTGGCAATAATCACATCAGAAATGGCATATGCTTGTTTAGGGAATGGAGATAGGCCTAGGCCTAAGTTAAGTGTTGCATTTGAGAGCGGCCATGTGTTTGATTTTACAGAACTATTCATCACCATCAATAATATAGGCGTATGTGAAACAGAAAGATTGTAAATTAAGATTCAGTTTGCTTTGGCAGCATGAGCTTCTATTTGCATGGCCCTTGCGCCATCTGCTGGCGGGATTTGTCACCGAGGGTCCAGATTGCGGGAGAGCAGAGAGAGGGGAAACGGAGGGGGGAAAGCCCCAACAGTGCGCTTTGTCTCCGGGGGACTGCGGTCGATGCCTCGTCCCACCATATGTCTGATCGCAGCTGCCAATCAACAGGTCAACGCGACCCCCGGGAGCGCGCGCTGGTAGGGAGAGATCAAACAGAGGACCTCGGGGATGACAGATGCAGATGGAAAAAAGGCAATAAAACATTGCTTCAAAGATGGCAACGGTGCACAGGGAGGCAAATTATTGTTAACAGTAATCTGCAGAATAGCGCCTCGCATTCTGATCGATTGACTATTATAGAGGCTTTGAAGCCGAGGTAACGCCAGGCTATTGTTCAGAGGGACACAGGCAGCAAATAGCAGCTGCTTTTGGTCCAACTATAGCGCTTCCTAAATACTGCTTAGTTCTATGCAATCAGGCTTTCTAATAACAACTGCAATTTGGAGCCACAGTCTTCAGGCCTATTAGACAGACAGTTGGGCATGTCTGAAGAAAAAGAAGAGTGAACTGCGTAAAGTAGGCTGTAGGCCTCCAAATAAGTGTTGTGCTCACTGATATTTGTGAACATAAGCAGTGGTTGAAAAATCGTCAGGAAAGTTTATTTGTAAAGTACAATTCAAAGCAGTTGCTCCATAGAACAGGACGTGGCATGAACATCATTTACATTTGAAAGGGAAATAAAATCAATAAAACACAGTTAATTATCATTAAATAAATTTCAAAGCAACCCAGGCCTTCATGGGGCCCCAAGCGCAATTTGATTTGGGGCCCCTCACAACACTCTTAATGTTAACTTTATATCAGGGATGTCAAGCTCATTTTGGGTCGTGGGACGAAATTGACCGACAGCGGCACTGTGATAATTCATGACCTTTTATTGACATTTTAAAATGGTTCTGATTTGGTCAAAGCCCTACAGGACTCTAGCCTAATAATTATGGTTACACTTGTATTGCACTTTATACCAGGGCCACAGCCGGGATTAGGCCAAAATATATTTTGAATTACATCGATGTTATTTAGTGTAATCTGGTGTATTTTTGATGACCATATTCTATTTTAATCAGTCTTATTACACAATGATAACAAATAGAACACAGGCTACATTGTAATACCCTTAACCATAAATAAACCATTGTTATTTTTTTTTTTAAAGCTGTCAAAATGTAAACAGTTATTTATTATATATTCACCTGCAATGATAACTCTGATACAATATTTCATTCTCCATTTCAAACATATCACATCCTGCCCAATTCGACATAGAGTTTATTTTTTAATCTTATTTAGTGCATAAGAGATGCTTGTATAGTTTATTTAGAGAGAGATACTAAGAGACATGACTATATTTTAAATTTTTACTATTATTATTATTACCTGTTTTACAAACAATTTTTCTTCTTGATGGCACATTTCCTGACTTTTTGCACCCCCCTGTGTGATCCTATCTTAAGCGCTGTTGTAACAAGTGAATTTCTCCATTGTGAGATCAATAAAGTATTATCTTATCTTAAATCCTGATGGTGTTAGTTGGCACTTCTGCTGTGAGATCAGTCCAGGCTCCGCCCTGCTCCCCTTTGTGTCCTGAGTGGACACAAGCGCCAATAAAACACTTTAAGCAAAACTTTTACCAGTAACAGAACACCTTCTGTGTGTAGCTTTTATAATAGCCTGTAATGTCAGTGCCTTCTGCTGGACAAGTGTGGAACAGCAGCTGGAGTGAGCAGTTTGGTTATTTCTTTGAAAATTCATCACTTCTCATAGGAATGAGCTAGACTTATTTATCGCACACTCAGAAATGTATACACATGTTTCTACAAACGTGTATGTTTGACACCGCTGCTTTATATGCTGCATTTTTTTACAAAGTCTCAAAGGATTCTTCCCTAGAACGAAGTGTAAATTAAGCAGTTCATTTCATACACATAATAAAAATAAAAAGGTTAGCATGAATTTAGCTAGGCTAAGCAAAAATAAACAGAAATTGTAATTCAACGAGAACAATGAGGAAGAGTTACAGAAGTTTGTGTCAATGTGGCCAATGATTAACACACGGAGCTCGGAGTGATGGCCGTGCACCACGTTTCCCTGATCATACAACAGACATAACGTAATAAATCCATTAGAAAACTTGAGTTCAGACTCTGACAACACCTTTGCAGCCTGTAGTGTTCTCTGGACCCTGTAGTGTTCTCTGGACCCTGTAGTGTTCTCTGGACCCTGTAGTGTTCTCTGGACCCTGTAGTGTTCTCTGGACCCTGTAGTGTTTTCTGGAGCTTTTCTGCTGTAAACATTTCTGCTTATAGGGCACCAAAATAGCTAGCAGCGGCCCTGCATTCTACTAGTTTCAATACATATATTTTGAATATTATTTGTAATAAAATGTTGTCTCTCTTGGGGCCCCTGGTGGTCTCTGGACATTAAGCAGCTGCTTAGTCCACCAAGGATGGGCCGGCCCTGAAGGGAAGGGTACAGAGAAAATTCTCTCAGTTTTCATATACAGTATACACAGCTACCATTTACAGGTTGGATTTGAACATTGTCAGATTTGATACCTGAGATGAGGGAAACGCTTCTAGCTAAACCAATGCAGCCTCAGTATATTTAGTCCTTACTCTGGGGCCTGCAGGAGATCACTGAGATGGTTTATACGGCTCTAGTATGTCAGAGATGTACTTTGGAGTTGGCTATGGAGACTGCAGCTGACTGCTTGTTTTTCTTTTCTTTAGCGTGCTCAATGGTCTTGTAGCTAAGATTGTAGTGGGCTATCAAATAAATGAATAAATAAATAAATATATTTTGTATTTGCTCCACATTCACTGCAGGCCAATTAGAGCCATTTTTCCTCACGTATAAGTATATTTAAAAAGTTAGTTGCATCTCATCTTCAATTTATCAGGGCAGATACAATTCATAACAAATTTCCTTTTTGTTCTTTTCTAATTTAGAATGTACCAAAACTCTATGTTTAGTGTTTTCTAAAAAAAAAAATGTTTAGACATATAGCGGTTCAAACGAATTTTCATATTGACCTTGATCCTATTTATGTTGGTATTTATTTAGACTTGTATTCATTTAACGGCTTAACGTAACAATTGAATGAAATTAAATTGACTAAACAATAATGATATATATGTCTAATCAAAACTGCCATATCATTATAAAATAAGAACTAGCCTGATAAAACTGCTGTAAATTAGTTGCATCGCCATAATTTAATGGTCATCTCTGTGGGGTTGATCTTCTTAGCTCACTCTCTGCTAATCGCCGACAAATCTTTGTGCCTTAATCTACAGCCCCCTGCATCGTTCCGTATTTCGTCAGATTAACATAATGACATGGGCATATCTACATGCACACACACATGCACACAACTATCCTTTTAACAACACAACGATGGCACATTGTCTTTACTTTTCATTTGTGTAGGTTCTCAGTCGTACAGGAGTTGTCCATCGTAGGCAAAAATTCTTCAGTCTTCATCTGTACTCTGTAGTTAAAGTGTAGCTACAGAGTACAGATGAAGACTGAAGAATTTTTGCCTACGATCTTTACCTTTCAATTGCTTCAAAATGTAAAAAAAAAAATATATATATACAGTATATATAAGGTTATGCTTGCTTAAATTTCAAAATTGCAGCTAATTACTTTGCTGGGAGCTCCAAATTGAGGTCAGGAGTTGTGTGTGTGTGTGTGTGTGGGTGTGTGTGTGTGTGTGTGGGTGTGTGTGTGGGTGTGGGGGTGTGTGTGTGTGTGTGTGTGGGTGTGTGGGTGTGTGTGTGTGGGGGTGTGTGGGTGTGTGGGGGTGTGTGTGGAGCAAACATATGCAACCAAATTAAAGCCTTAAAGCTGGAGAATTGAAGAGGATTTGACGCTGAGAGCAATTCATGGGAATTAAGCAAATTAGCTCCCCAATTAGGTGTGTAGACGTTGAAGATTTGGAGAACAGAAATTAATTAGATGGATTTGTCATTGTTTTAATCGACAGAAACCATTGTGAGGGACGCTTGATCCCTCTGACTGCATTGTTTGGCCATTTACAATCTCATTTCCTGTCAAACGGAGACTTAATCAAATATTCAATAATTTGTGAATAAAAAGCCCTCATTGAGCCAAGACAAACAAACTTCCAAAAAGTCAATGTCTGTCCTAATCCTCTCCACTGAGCACTGTGTATGTAAATGCCAACCTTTACAAGCCAGAGAGGAATTTCGCTATTGACGAGAGATCGGGCCAGGTGTACGGCACTCCATTTTTGCCTCTTATATAAATATGTCTGTATTTACATTTTTCCCCCCAAAAGACAAAGACCACCTTTGTTGTATCTACAATGTGCGGCAGGCTTAGAAATTACACATTTAGAGGCATGTCAGAAGGTTCAACAGCAGGTTCAGATACACTTTATTTTGCACTTGACCTGTCCTTCAGACAGCCAGGCAAGAGCAGTGACCGCAGGGAAGCGACCAACAAGTCATTTAGATATGGACAAGGATCTGATCAGGCAGAGGATTTGTAAAGTTGATGAAGGAAAACACAAGAACGCATACCCACTTTCAATGTATATATGACAAGTCACGACCCAAAAATATATACATTTCAATGTTTACTTAAAAGAATTTGCAGCTTGGTAAATCGTTTGTACATTTAATATCATAATACTACAATGCTTTGCAGAGTTTAGTTGTTTTATAATTCTTCCTATGAAAAATGACCAAAACATTGATTAAAACCAGGGTTTGACAAAGGCTCAGGATCCACTTTTCTGTCCCGATCCACCAGTTGAGAATCACTGCTTTATGCTAACCGTGCCTACTCCAAAAGAATGCGAACATTCCACATACTTCTGCCATTGCAAAACAATTTCTTCCCCTATAGCTTTATTTAATATCGTTGCAATATCCCTGAAACATTTGGAAATACTGACCCAGTTACGCGTCTTTCACTATTGGCTCATATAAAATCACTCAAATGCCATTTCCTTAGTCTATTTTTTTATTTTTCACAGCCACAGACACTATGATGCGGAGAATGTTCACTTGGTCAGGGGCCATTTTTGTAGCCATGATTGTTTAATAAAGCATTTAAACTGTATTTTTACCCTCCACTCTTGTCCGCACCTCCGTGACCCCTTTCCTTTCCTCCCTTCATCCCCTGACCTCCCGTGGTTCCCCTCTTTCTGGAGCAGCGGCCCTGGATTACTCTGTGTGATAAGCTTCCTATTGCTTCCAACTATTTGGGATTGCCCAGATTATCTCGCCCCATATCCTACGAGTCGGATTTGATAAAAGCTTTATTTAGAAGATTTTTTCTAATCCAAACTAATTAGCATCTAGCATTGAGTGGTTTCTGACCATGGAGGCTCACTTTTAGCGTTGTCTGTGCGAGTCACTAAGAACAAATGAGGCGGCTTAAATGCATAATGATTTAATGACATTATAACAAAAGTTACATTTCGTACATCATTGAAAAAGTGCTTAAGCTTTATTAAGTTCCGTTACAGAAAACCAATCACCACACACCATAAATTACAAACTGGATTGTACCATATTGTTAATTTAATATTGTCCTAGAGGCTTTTCAATCACCTAATTACAAAATCACTACCAAATAAGACATACAGTAGTACAGCCTGTTTTAACTGCATGGAAAATCATTCAAAGAACAAAAGAAATTCATGATGTAGAAGTACGAACAAGTGGGTACATCCCAAATTGTGGCTGCACAGGAGCCCAGGGCCAGTAAAGTCTTGGGCTCAGGCAGGACAGAGTTGGACTTTGTGGGCAGCACCAACAGGGAGCTCTGCGTGGTTCGAACACGGCGGGATGGTAGGGGGTGCGCAGGTGCGTGAGGGGCACCGGTCCTGCCAGCCTGCGCGCCCTTCGCCTGGCCCGTCTGCATTGGTAGTCGCCTTTAGAGAAGTCCTGGTAGTTGGACGGGTGGATTGCCCAAAAGTGGCCTTTGCCGTTGTCGCTGCGGCCGGCTTTGATGAAACAGTCATTCAGGGACAAGTTGTGGCGCACGCTGTTCCTCCAGTTTTTGTCCTATGAGAAAGAAATCCAAAATGGTTAGAGCGAAATATTTTGGACATTTTTGAAAAGAAGATATGATGAGAAGAAAAGGTTATTAATGTACAGAATACGGAAAGAATTGAAAGAAATCTCGATCATAAGCAATCATAAAAACTAATAACATACATCTTTTCCCTTGCAATGACTTTATAGACTTTCTAAAGATGTCTATACTAAGAACATTTAGAGCAGCTGACAATCTAAAAGCTCACTGTTGGCACAATGCACCATGGAACGTCAAAGAAGTCTATGATCGCCGCTTGGCACAGTATCCTCGGTTACCTTTTTAGCGTGTCAAACCTGATCAACTGTAATCCACCAATCTGTTTTTGCACCCGGTGAAGGAAGTGGCAGTTTGCACTTTGCAGCCCCAGCAACCGGATTACCGTATTTGGTTGAATTTGCCAACAACAAGATCATGGCGTGTCCCTTCTCTCACCCCGCAGACAAATAATTAACTACAACTTGCCACGTTGGTTGAAATTATGGATAAATAGCACCATAGCAGCGACTATAGTTTGACATGTCATATTTGGTGGTGTTCTTATTTGATATTTCTCTTTGAATACTATACCTTGCTTTTGAAGTAGGGGTAGTGGTCCATGATCCACTGATAGATATCACATAGAAGCAGTTTCTTGTGCTCAGACGCTAGAATTGCCTTCGATATGAGTGCGATATAGGACTGGTTAGGTTTTTCCTCAGACTTTTCTTGCAAGTTAATCGACGTTGCTGTGGTCACATCCCCCTCCTCTTCCTCTTCATTGACGCTTCTTTCTTCAGTCTCAAAATCTGAACCTGGAATCGTCTCATTCGGTCCGTTTGTCTCCACCTCTTTAGGTTCGGGGTCCTGATGAGTTAGCATCTTGTCCGCAGCTGCCCGTTCCGTTGTGGGACGTCCTGACGGTTCTTCTTTAGACCCTGTGACTCCTTTATTGAACAGAAGATAGTCGATTGTGAAGCTGAGCCCGAGTCTTTCTCTGCTGCTGTCTGCTTTCGTTTCCTGATTGCAAAGTTGAACACTCATTATGGTAGGATCCAAACCAGTTCAAAGATTTAAAAATGTATCCACAATCAAGGTTTTGGGTCTCACAACATGTCTAATTTAACATGTTATGACCCTTAATCTCCAAGTGTTTCGTGTCCAAGTCCTTTGACAAGATCAGAGCTAATGATGAGCCTCTCAACTGTCGTTAACCTTGATGCGCTCAACACTGACACTATCTCAACGCGTGGAAATGACGTCAACTTATTGGACTAAATGTAGCTAATTGTTTGCCGAGAGTATAGCCTAAAACTCATCAGGTTGTAAATGTATCACAAGCCCCCGATGCCAATGTCAGCGTTTTTGATCTTCAATTCAGGAGAGGTGCTACACTTGACTCCTTATATAGGAGTGTGATTCTATCCCTCACAGAAGGTTGTCGTGAAGGCACAGTGGTGGTCCAGGTAGGGGGTCTGAATTCAGGCGGATTATTTTTATTAACTTCAGCAAGTCTTTGTAATTACGAGAGATTAAACACTCTAGATTAAAGAAGACATTGTGTTCAAAGAGTGGACACAGTGCAACCAAAGGCCTGCTAGATGCCACTGTGATCCTGTTAACTTTGTTTTGTCCAACGGTGGTGCAGTCTCAAGCTTTACCTTCATTAGCACTGAGCAGTAATTAATTGATCAAGTTCTGGGGAGAACAACACATTCACATGTGCCTGTGTGAGTTAGGTTTGCATCTAAATGCAGTATTGCTCAGATAAATCACCATTTCCCTACATGGGCAGTGCAGAATAGTAGTAGTAAAATTGTATTGTAATAATAAAGGAGCTACAAAAACATTATTTGTTAACTTTCTGTTAAAAGTGTTCTTTTTAAAAGACAATGCAAATATATGTTTGTGTAATACAAAATGATGTCAGGTAAGTTCTCTTGGTTATTTTCTCGATAAATCTATTTTTGTAATCAATTAGTGAAATGCAACCAAAAATTCTGGAACAGTCTGCCAGAAGATGTGAGACAGGCCTCAACTTTGATAATGTTTAAATCCAGGCTGAAAACAGTTCTTTTTAACTGTGCATATGGCAACTGAAAGTATTTTATCTGCACTCTTCGCTTTTAATGTAATTAATTCATGATTATATTTGTTTTATTGGTTGATTTTATCTGTAATTTAATGAAATTGTGAAGCACTTTGAATTGTCTTGTGTATGAATTGTGCTCTACAAATAAATTTGCCTTGCCTTGAAATAATTGTAATTTAATTTTGATTTATTGCAGGCCCTAAAAGGAGCATTTCAAGCTTCAATGTATCTTAGACGTAGAATGGGTCACTATGGCTCAACGTGCATCACAAACAGTTAACAGACCAACTAAACATATCAAAGGTTTTACAAAAAAATCCTAAATTGGAAAAGTCCACAGTGATAATGATGATGGGGTTGCCTGCCACTGGAGCTCGTTGTCACAGATCAAGATACAATAATCAAAAATAAGCCGGAAAGAAAATATAAAATAGCTGACATGTTGCACTTGTATGTTTCATCTGCCAGTCATATGTGGGTTACCATGATAAAAGTATATTCTGCTCCCCTGTTCTCAGGCAGCTCATAGTACCACTCAGAGCTGTTGGTTCCATCACACGAGGAGCCTCCAATGGAAATGTGAAAGTGCCCATGAGAAAAACAACCTTTGGGCAGTCGGCCTTTTCTGTCCAGGGCTAAACTGTGGAACTCCTTGTCTCCTGAAATGAAACAGGCTGTAGATCTGGGGGCTTTTAATAATGGCCTAAAGCGCATTTTAAAAAGGGATCAAGTCTGCAGTCATTTTTAGACTGCTTTGCACCACACTGCCTGTATTAATGTTCATGTAAATGTTATTTATTGTGACTGTGTCTTATTGTTCTTTAAAAGCCCTTCTAGGGACGGACATTGCAAATTAGCCTTGGCTATAAATGTTGTAGTGTGTCACATGTTGAATGTACATACTTGTCCCTATCAAATAAATGAATAAAAATAAAATAAATATTCTAAGTATCTTGTCCAAACCTTTAATTTCTAACAAACACAGCCAAGATACACCTAAATGCTGTTAGAATAAACAGGCAATGCAGGGTAAAACCTTTATGGAGTAAAACAGAAAGCACCAGAGGTACCAGAGGCCTTTTCCTGCCAGCATCTTCCACCCTGCAGTTACGTGCTGTCGATTACGATTACGGTTACGGTTGTCTCAGGGGCCCACACCTGGTTGTCTTGTCTAGTCTGGTATGAGCTGGGCCTCTATTCCTCTGGTGCTCAAAGCCTGCTCCTGTGCTGCCATGATCAGTGCCTCTGTGCAGTCCTTAAGTCCAGCCCTTTCAAGCCATTGGTAGAATTTCTTGATATCAGCCACTTCTCATGTAGGAGTCTGTCCTCCCATGATGGATCGCTCCTCCAGCACCTCATCGTCTGTACTGCATTGTCAGAGGCATTCACTGTGAGTTGGCCAGTGAGTGTCACTTTAGCAATCACCTCCACTGGGACTGTAAGCATTTACAATAATTATTCTTTGCACTGCCAACTTTGATACTTCTTTATATATGTGACAGTGGCGCAGGTGCAGAGTGGGTCATCTCATGATTGGAAGGTAAGGGCCTCCTGCAGGTGCACACTGCCGTTGTGTCCTTGGGCAAGACACTTCACCCACATTGGCTCCAGTGTCTGCGTACAATGGTGTATGAATGAGTGTGAATGGGAGACTGGTTCCTTGCTGTAAAGTACTTTGAGTGCCTAATGTAGGTGGAAAAGTGCTATATAAGTTGAGTCCATTTACCTTTTATATATTCCTGTATTTTTATAATGTGTTCTAATTTTATTTATTTATTTATTCATTCGTCCATTCATTGTACACAAGATAGATACCTTATTCTACTATTATAACTTGTTTGCATATTTTCATCTTGCTCCTTTTTCTAACTAGTATTTCCGGATCTATTGATCAGGCTTTCTCTCTCTCTCTCTAGAAAGTGTTGTTTAGCAAGCACCACATTCATTTTTAGACAGAACCATAACCCAGACAAAGCAAGAACCCCTCATCGTAGGGGTGGACTCAAAATATGAACTGGAATCAAGTGCTCGGATGGGATCTCTCTGGACCATGCGATCCCATCCACTTAACGGTCAATGTTTTGCCTGTACGTTCAAGTGAAGGGATTTTTGAGCCTACCTTTCACCATATCCCCACATTATCAAGGAAAATCACAGTGGATTCATATTTTTTTTAACGTGTAGTTTCATTAATATAGGTTGAGGCCTAATTTGGTTTTTAGACCTGCCTATTAGTGTTTTTTTAAAAGTTATACTGTAACTTTAAATGGTCATGACACCGCCCATTTTGTGTGCAGTGCTTCGGGCGCTGGTCAAAGTCGTTCTGTGATTGGTTGAACAGAGCTGTCCATCATAAACCCTGTGCCGCTCATTGGTGAAGGACTATCTGTGCGCCCGGCTCTCGCGGTACTGATGCACGAAGATGGCGGCCGAACTGGTGGAAGCGATGGCAAGTACAGCTCTGCTCTCTTTGATTTGACGAGACAGGGACCTTCTGTGGTTATTCACTAGGTGCAAGAGAGAGAAGCGGGTTTATAGTTATTTTTATTTTATAGGGCTCACTTTCACTTACGCCTCCAAGGAGGTTGTGGTCAAGCCGAAACAAATTAGCTCGTGGGGCTAACGTTAGCATGCTGGAGAATGTGAACTACCTCACAAAAGTGCGGTGCTTTGACTGGCATCACGGTGGCTCAGCAGGGGCTTAACAGAATAGTGAAAGTTTAGGTGAACACTGATTAAATCCACTTTAAAGCCTTCATGTACTTTACATGTGTTATATGCATTGATGTATTGTTGACAATCAATGTGACCGTGGAGTGCACCTGTCAAAATGCAGTGTGCATTGTTAAAGAATGGTGTATGATGTTATTTTGTATTCATTGTTTTGTCGTTAATACTATTTTGGTTTATTCTTGTTTACGTCATGTTTTATTATAGATAACAGGTGGACCTAAACAGAGTTTATTGTTTAAATGATTTCATGTGCCCCATGTTTTTATTTATAAAATGTGCTTTACAAATAATACAATGGATTAGATGTAATTGTTGCTCTCAAATAAATGAAAACCTCTTGGTGTTCGAGCAAATGCACACATTGTTAACTTTTTAGTCCGCGTTTGTTTTGATGAAGATATGACTCAGTGCCAAAGTATTGTAAGCATTCTCGATGTTCAATGAAGCTGTGGCTTCAGTTTATTATACATATTAAAGAAAAGTATATTAACTCCACGTATAGTTTTTCTCAAGTCTATGTAGTAGTTTGTTGTTGTTTTCTTTAGAAGCTTGTAAGCTGGTGTTCTTGACACAATTAGCTTTCGCTCCATATTTACATGTTATACATTTACAATATTTATTTTCTCCTTTTAGAATATGGTGAAGAGTTTTCGGGTTTCAGACCTGCAAACGCTGCTCTCCTCAATGGGGCGCAGTAAAAGCGGGCTGAAGCAGGACCTGGTGGGGCGTGCTTTGAAGTTGGTGCAGACTGAATACAGTCCTGAGCTTCTCAAGAACGTGAGGCAGCTGTATGAGTCGCGTTTCCCCAAATCCACTGGGTGGCTGGCAGCACGGCGTCCTGAGGGGGTTCCGGTTGTCTACTCAAGTCTCAACTCCTCCAGCAATCTCACCTCTCAGGGTGCAGACTACCTCAACGGCATCTCCAAACCATTGCCTGCACCTGCGGCAGAAGTCAAGCTGGTGCCTCTGCCCTTCTATCACACTTTGGACACATTACTGGCACCAACAGAGCTAAGTGAGTGATGACTTTGTCTACATAATTTTATTTTAAAACTGTTTTTACTCATTTTAATTTTAATCTTATAACAGTCGCCCACAATAACGAAAAACTGCAAGACAGTCCACACATATTTGAGTTAACACCCAAACAAGCAGATCAGATTAGAAATGCTGGGTAAGGAAATGATCCATTTCTTTTTTTTACTGCTTTTACTGTCTGTTAAAATAATTCATCTGTTTTATTTAGTGAACTTCGTCCTGGAATTGGATCAATCCAAGTGGTTTTAAGGTAAATTCTTTGGGTTATTAATTACAAGAAAAAAAAAAATTCACTTACAGATTCTTGTAAAGGCGAAGTTATGAGAAGCCTTGATATGCAATTTGAAAGCAGTTTCCTTTCTGGACATCATTTTTTCATGTATTTTTTCTTCAATCGCAGAATCTGCTACACAGACTCTATCGGCGTTCAAGAGGACCAGTATCCCCCTAACATTGCAGTCAAAGTGAATCAGTCCTACTGTCATGTACCGGTGAGGTTTGATTTTATTTTCTACTTTGTGTTTGCAGTGTTTACAACTGTAGCAGATTTACATTTTTTTATAGAATTCAATAAGATAATATTCAATAATACAACGTAAAAAAAATGCATTGTATAGATTTCAAGTCAAAAATAATAGTTTAATTTCTCTTGTTCACAGGGCTATTATCCTTCAAATAAGCCTGGGGTTGAGCCCCGTCGTCCCTGTCGTCCTGTAAATATCTCGCCCTGGTTGCACCTCTCCAGTGTACCCAACAGAATCACCGTCACCTGGGGAAACTTTGGCAAGGTCAGAGTTTAATGCGGAGTTCTATTTAGCTTTGTGCCATTGGGGAGACTGGACATGTGGAGAAGTTGGTTGTCTTCTGATGCTCAACCATTGCTTTAATTAGTTTACAATTCCTCTAGCACAGCCCTTGGGTTATTACCAGAGGCACTCCCATTTCTTTATTGGAGCAGTGAGGATTTTGTATATCTGGTCCTTATAATGTGTTCTCACATTTTGTGTTTCAGCGATACTCTGTGGCTGTGTATCTGGTGAGAGTCTTCACAGCGGCAGACCTCTTCAACCAGCTGAAGCTCTGCTCTGTTGAAAGTGCAGAACGCTGTCGTGAACGCAGTACGTCAAACTTGGAGTTATAAATATATGCACTAACTGCAAGACAATATGCAAATCTGTCATGTGTGTCTTTTTTAATTTTTTTATTTGCAGTTCAAGATAAACTACGGTTCGACCCAGAGAGTGAAATAGCCACCACAGGTCTCCGTGTTTCACTTATCTGCCCAGTAAGTGGCTCATATTGAACATAAGCTGTTGTAGTTGTTTTGGAATCGTAAAATAATCCTTTTTTTCTTCTGTTACAGTTGGTGAAGATGCGTCTTGGCGTTCCATGTCGAGTCCTAACCTGTGCCCACCTTCAGTGTTTTGATGCGGTCTTCTTCTTGCAGATGAATGAGAAAAAACCCACCTGGACATGTCCAGTGTGTGATAAACCTGCTCCGTATGAGCTTCTCACGATTGACGGGTATGGGCACGTTCATTTGAATCAAATATAATTCTTGTCACATAAAATTTAAGTTTGATTTTTCAGTACCTTTTAATTTTGTATATTGATAATTTTCAGGTTGCTGTCTCAGATCTTAAAAGAGACAAACGAGGACATTGAGGAAATTGAGTATTTAACAGACGGTTCTTGGCGACCAATTAGAGATGAGCGGGAGAGGGACCGAGAACGAGAGCGCAGCAACACCCCGGAGTATCCTGTTGTTGACATATGTATGTATTAAACACTTTGTCCCAAAGTCATTTTAGTTGTATTATTAATACACTTACTGGCCCTCATTTATCAAAGTTGCGTACGGCATAATCAGGGTGTGAATGAGGTGTACGGAAAAAGTCACCACCTGTTTGGCATTTATCAATATCGACGTTGGCGTATGGTGCGCTCAAATCCGACCTATACCAAGTCAGGAAGTGTTGTGTGTGTATGTGTATATATATATATATATATATACACATACAGTTTCTATGGAACATCAAACCACACTGGAAACTGGCTTTCATCAACATAAAATGCGTCTCCATAGTACATATAATTATTATTGTGTCAATGCGGGTTTAAAACTATGATGAGCCCACACCGGAGACATAGGCCCTGGTCAGCTGCAGTGGGCAGCGGCTGGTGGCACAGCGATGTTCACGTTGGGCACATTTATCTGTTCTGAGTGAGGTCAACGTCCTGCTGGAGTAGTGTGTGCGGGAGCGTGTTTCACGCTCCTGAGAGGCCCAGGGATGAAACAAATTCTGCAATAGTTCCACAGTATACGGTCCGATTCGGGTTCGCCATTTCACGTCCAGGTTTGAGCAGCACATGCATCACTGTCCTCTCGCCAAGGGAAGAAAAGCTTGTCTTGGTTCAGGTCCAAGTCTGGGTAACCAGCTCTGTGTGGTGTGCACTTGCTCCGTGGAAAGATCTGTTCAGGCTGCGTGCAGCTCCAGTCACTGGGGCTGATCATGCACCCCGGCTCCTGTCTGCAGGCCGCAGAGCTGCTGCTGACCACCCGCCTCGTGCACACAGGTGCTGCGCGGGCACAACACTGGTCCACACTTGACTCTATATTTTTGGATCTCTGGTCCGACTGCAGTTTTACTGCTTTAGCCTATCGTCATGCTTTTTCAAGCACTAAACTATTTTTTTTTTTCTTTGTTTATTTCATAAATCGCTTTTAATAATCAAAGTATGTACCAAATATAGCAAATGCAATAGCCTAAAGTTAATGTGGGTTAGTTTTCAATAGTTTTTTATATTTTATAATCTTACTGAAGAGCCTAATGTGGCCTTAAATGCAATTGTTCATTATTTCTTGGTTTGAGAATTTTTTGCCGTGTTCTGTGGTGTATGCTGCGTAATCCGTGGGCAAGGCCTCCTGACACATGAATATATGACGCTGGTTTTCACCTGCCGTCATCAGCTTCTCTGCGTACAACCGGATCAGAGCGCTACACACAGGTTTGTAATAGCCAGGTGGACTTCAGTGTAGAATCAAAAATACACCCAAATTATACACCATTCTCTCCGCAACTTTGATAAATGAGGGCCAATGTGCTTTACAAGCTTCTCAAAGCACTACACTGGTCTTTGTTTCTTCACTCCACTCTCCGTGGCGATGTAGCCACAGCTGCCCTCGTGTAGACAGTCAGAAACCGGCTGCTAATGCACCGTTGGCCCCTCTGACCACCACTCATTCACTCGCACACAATATTCACACAAGCGGTGTCTTGCTCATGGACACAACAGTCTGTACAGTGCTTAGTTTGTAAATCTGTAGTTACAGTAACTAACTGCTTTCTGTGCGTCTAGGCATTCCTGAGGCGAACGGTCACTCTCCAGCCCACAGCAGCACAAGCCTGACGGGAAAGTCGAGCAACAGCTCAGCAGGCATGGCAGGTGTCACTGGAGCTGCTGTCCCACCGGGAGGAGGTACAGTGGTGGATCTAACGCTAGACTCTTCCTCAGAGGAGGAGGGGGGCGGGGCTGGAGGGGACAGTGAGGACACCGAGGACAGCTCAGACAGTCCTAACCCAAAGAGGGGTCGCTATAACTACGACAAAGACCTGGTCACCGCTTACTGACCCTGCTCCATGTGCCCTAAGGACTGACACTCACACACAGAGAAGGGGCTTCAGACCAGGATGATGGTAATCTACTAGATGCAAAGACACCCTCCCTCAGAGTTTTTTGGGTGGCTCTCATTTCTCAGATAACAGCCAATCATGCACTGTATGATGTGAGTAGGATACTTTTATGTACTGTACACCACTCATCTCTAAAGTGATTTCAGCACTACCTTACAGCAAATATGCGTAATGTTCCTGCTAAGGAGACTCATTGGATCAAGCACCAACGTCCCCAGGCTCCTCTGTATTAACCACATCCCTGTACTTCGATAAACAGGTTAATTTAGCTGTGTGCGTTTTGTTTTATTGTCACGTTTATGATGGACAAGAACGTAAAACAAAGGGTTATCTCGGCTGTTTAGTTGAAGGACAAAAACAAAAAATGGAAATGCCGTATTTAAGACCATTGGGAAAGATGTTTGAACTATGATGCAAGGTTAATCATTTTCTGTTCATTCGGAAAATGTTATTTCAGGAATAATTGTGAAAGGACAAGAAATGCTTTTGATTTTTAATTTGTCCTTTTTAGAAGAAAAACCTACCTCAGTCATAAAGTTAGACTGACCAGGGAGTTGCTTAAACCGAACAATTGTCAATTTTCTTCTAAGCCAATTTTACACTGGACATTTGTTTTATCATTTTGTTTGTTTAGTTTTAATGCAGCTTGGTGCCCTCTTAAAAAGGTTAAACTTATCTTTTTGAATATCAGTAATGCATAATTCAGCAATTGCATCTGCAAGACAAACTTCCCCCTTAACATTTGATGACTTAAATTTGACGACATTCAAATGCATGCCATTCTTCACTAAGTAAGGCAAGTGTGCCACAACAGTTTATATTTAAGAATTTGCTGAAGTGGTGAAACTCAATGGTTATAATCTTGGTGCCTTTTGTTTCTTGAGAAGGACTGGAGCTTTTGCGTTAAAGCTAGCTGTGCTGGCGAGCAGTTTCAAACCCCAGTTTTACCAAATGTTTTTGATCTGCTTTTTTCTTGACGAGAAAAATTATTAACGATCACATTTTCCTTAAACTGTATTTATTGAGTTGAATTTTGATAATGGCTGCTTAGGTTAAGTCTGCAAACCAACACAAGCTTGCTCAGTCTTGTCAGGGGGCAGTAAAACTGTGTCAGTTTTGAGTGTTGCGGGTCTGGACTTGAGGCTGTGTGTGTTCATCCATAGTTGCTTAATTATGGCATCTCAAACCTTTATTTCACAATGATGGTCTCAGCAAATCATGTACTATGAAAACTACAACCGCAGTCTGTCTTAAGTCCTAATCGAGCAACTAGTACCCTGTCTGAGGCATGTGGATGAACTTGTACCAATATGTCCCATGTCTGCCTGAAGTGTAGAGACTACTGGGACTGGGATACATGAGAAATATTCAGTACTAGACTCCACTGCACTAATATTCAGTCTGCGGTGCTGTGGCTGAAGCAGTGTCTGGCTGTTTTTGCCGGACATGTTTTTTGAGCTATTTGCACTTCTTCCTGCTTCCACACGGCAAATTTCCAACTTGCTTATGAAGCCTCTTATTTGCAAACCTCTTACATCATGACCACTGATTCCCATCCATCTTCTGCAGGTTTTCAAAATGTGAAAGTCAAAATTGGTTGGTTTTGTATTCGAAACGATCAGTTTCTGCATCGCTCCATGTGTATCTCTGCAGCCCATGTGAAAACACAGGCTTCATAATCGAAAAGTAGGCCATGTCAAATCTGGTCTTCCATTCTTCTTTTTGTCTGACACTTTTGAGAAAAATCAATATAGTGATGAAATACATTCAGTAATCTACAGCGCATTGATTGATGGCACTTTCCCTGTAATGCATCAGTCTGCCCCTGAACTGTATAAAATGCAGAGAAACACAATGTTGTAAAAATACACTTCCCATTTATGGGACATTTGTAACTTAACTGTAAAGAGGTAACACAGTTCTGTGTCCTGACTTGTAGATGGTCATTATTTTTTCTGCAAATGATCTTTGGTTTGCAGTTCATGAAAGGCTGCTTCAATGGAATTGCCATACTGTGCATTTGGTTACAAGAGCTGGATTTAGTGTTTTTGGGGACATCTTAATATTGCATTCGGTAGCATGGGCAGAGGCTTATAATCCATGATGTAAATGTTTTGTTTGTGTTTTTATATGTTCATATTAAGACAATAAAATTTAAATAATATTTTATAAAGTCTTGAACTGCCTCGAGTTGTTCCTCTGGACAAATGGACAATATGAAAATGAAAAGAACTTTCAAGGACACCAGCACAGCTAATACCACAGAAAGGGAGAACTGGTCAAAATTTTCTGAATCCACTGCTCACATTTGGGGAGACTTAATACCTGTCGGATCAAGTGGAAAATTTAAAATTATCATTATCTAACAGCTGTTATTGTGTGAATTAATTAAAAGTCTGTTCTTAACTTGTCTAATATGATTTAATTTTTGTAAAGCGTCAGTTACATTTGTTTCCAGTATTTGAGATGGAAGTGATTAATATAGACCTTTCTCAGCTGACATCGGCTAGCGGAACTTATGTTGCAACAATGGATTGCTGCAAGCAATTCAAATCAAAACATGCTAGATCTCTATGCTCTGACCAATCAGAGGCTTTGGTGGGCAGCAAAAGTCACATGACTGAGAAAGGTCTATAAAGCTGATATAAAAAGAATTTATTGCATGCTGTTGACTGTCATTGGCAGGCAAATTACATGAAATACATAAGATGTTAATTTTCCACATGGTATACTTCAATAACATGTAGATTCCCCAGAAACAAAATTTTGTAGCTGCTTGCTAGATGGACGCAATATAAATAAAAAATTAAGTAACACATAATTGAATATTTTTATCTGCTGATGCTGTTCACTGGCCAGTGTTGGAAAGCCTGGTTGAAATGCAGAAAATGTATGTTCGTCTAATTCGTCTATGTTCGTTCCACGCTTACTGCGTTATTGTGGGGGGGGATACAGCAAGTTTGATTGAATGTGTAGTAGACTGTACATGGTGCAATGGTGCAGTCAGCCGCTGCTACAATCCGTCATGTTGCCACTGGATGGCAGTAACATCTTTCCATAAGGTCACTTTGCTCACCAATGTATCTACAAGAGGCTGTATCTGCGTTGTGTCTAACACTGTTCAGTAGAAAGTACTGTTTATTGTATAGTATATGTCTTGTTTAATGAGAATACCATAGTTTTTTCGTAACTTTTCAGCGTCAGTGCGTTACTTTGGCAGGGCTCTCCCAGTGGGTGTCACGGGCAGGTCTGATGCTGCACTGCTTCTTCCTGTATAGAGGCTCCACTCAAGCCCCACACCCCGCACTGAAGCACGGAGGAAAGTGATTCTTATATCTCTGCTTTTTACAGAGGGGAAATCAGGCCATTTATTTGTCCGCAATAGGACATTGCTCTCCAGTATTTTCTGGGAAGCCAAGGACAAAAAGCGCAGAAAGACGCAGCGAGACGCAAAATTAAGGTTTGTTGCTAGCTAGTGTATGCTAAAGTGGCTAATGACTTATAGCAGCAGGTATATTGGATATTAGAAACACACACACGGTATGTGTTTTCCGCTGTTGCTGTAGGTCATCCCTGAAAAAGATAGTCTTTTACCAGGCATCTCAGCATGATTTAACTAAATTATCACACTGACATGCTTCCGAAAGTGTACTTTCTTTGCTAACGTGTGCTAGCCAAGTTACTAGCAGCAGAACGGTTCCTGTTGCTTTCTCAGATTTTATTTTTATACAAGGACACTGCTACATCCCCTGCTGCCTCGCATCCTGTATTTATGTTAGTAGAGTTGTCTGAAAAAGTCCTTTAGTGCAGATTTTGATTATGGCTCCAAAAAGAAGACCTGTTCCTCTAAACATAACACCGATTGGGGAGGGACAGCCGAGCACCATTACCACTGATGCTGCATCTGAGTAAGTACTATTTACATCAGTTGTATGGTAATTTATGTAAACTGAAGGGATGATTGCTGATTTTTTTATGCACGTGATGTATTTGAATGCAAGCATATGTTGCTTTAGTGGCAGTTTATGATAAATGGTTATCAGAGAAGGCTATTTTACACTGCTGTAATGTTATTGCAGAGCAAACCTTGAGGCCTTACAAAAGAAACTGGGCGAGTTGGACTTGGATGAACAACAGAAAAAACGCCTAGAAGCCTTTCTCACCCAGAAAGCCCAGGTTGGAGAGCTCAAGGATGAAGACTTTGACCCCATATGTGAACTGGGGGCTGGAAACGGAGGAGTGGTCAATAAAGTCCGCCACAAACCCTCAAGTCTTGTCATGGCTAGAAAGGTAAATCATTAGAAACTTTAATTATTCTATTCAATTCAATTCAATTCAAGTCAGTTGGTTTTATTATAACGCCAAGTATTTTCATTTTCTCTCAGCATGTCATAAGCCATAATACACTGTTAAGATGACAGATTTCTATTTATCTTGCTCAATCCTAATAACCAAAAAAATGTTTTTATAATTACAAGCAATAATGCTTTCATTTTTGCAAGTACTTGACTTCCACTATCTGCTTTGTCCAGTGAACTTAAAGATTTGTTTTTGAAATTTAAAGTTTCAAAAGATTAATGTAATTGGTTTGGCATTTTCATCAGAACTAACTAATTCATTGTTGTTTTTTAAGCTTATTCACCTGGAAATCAAGCCGGCTATTAGAAACCAGATCATCAGAGAGTTGCAGGTGCTGCATGAGTGTAACTCCCCCTACATTGTAGGCTTCTATGGGGCCTTTTACAGTGATGGAGAAATCAGCATCTGTATGGAGCACATGGTAATGCAATAAAAACACAGGCTATACCACTTGAACATAGAATGTATTCATTTTCTTTTCTTCTGTCATTGCAGGATGGTGGATCGTTGGACCAGGTCTTAAAGGAAGCTAGACGGATTACAGAGGAAATTCTAGGAAAAGTTAGCGTAGCTGTAAGCAACGACCTGTTCTATTAATGTTCATGAATAAAATGACTGCTTTGTGATGCATGTTTATAACCTGTAAAGTGTTGAGGTATAATCTTGGCTACCAACAGTACTGGGTGAGCTCTATCTCTACTATCATAGTTGCGCAAGTGTCTCTGAAGCATAAGTAGTTCTTGTTTTTTATTTCATGAAAGTAACTCAGAGTAGAAATGGTTAGACAGCTGGCTCACAGTATTTTGTCTTTCCTCTCCATTTGTCAGACACTGTTCTTAATTTTTCTCATTTACTCTTTATAGGTACTAAGGGGTTTGGCCTATTTGCGCGAGAAACACCAGATTATGCACAGAGGTAATGTAGTAATATTTAACAGCAAAAATAACACCGATTCCCAAAGTGGGGGTCGGGAGAACTGAGCTGGGGGTCCCAAGATTACAAGATATACAAAAATAAACATTTATATAGTGTATTTAATATAATTCTCAAAGAAAAACCACATTGATACGTTAATCAGGGTCAAATAACAAAGAAAACAATTTTGCATGTTTTTTTGCTCAATATCTCTAATTTAGCTGAATTTACCCTAAGATGAGGGTCCTAGATTGATCACATGATCATTTTGGGGGTCTCAGCATGAAACAAAACATGGTCCCTGTGACACTTTTTTGATGTCTTAAACCCTAGAAGGGTAGAGTCTCACTGACAGCTGCCATTATACATTTGTAAATCTAATCATATGAGGCGTCCCTTTTTCATTTGTGATGTTCCCTCTGAAGTTCCATTAGCAGCTCTTTTTGAGCCGAGGCGAAGTGACTTTGGTGGCAATTGGCAATTGAGAAGCACCCCCTAGGTCTGTTTAGCCTACTACTGAAAACATGTATAATAGGGTCCCCTTCGGGGCCAGGACCTGCAAAAGAAGTTCTGAATCTCTATGCAACTATCCAAAGTTATAACATTTTTAATAGCAAGAATTTGACTTGATAAACAAGCTATAGAAGTGTGAAAGTTTGTTGAGGTAATTATAAATCCGTTGTTTTCTTGTTTTATTTTTGTCATAGATGTTAAACCATCCAATATCCTGGTGAATTCACGTGGAGAGATCAAGCTCTGTGACTTCGGTGTAAGCGGCCAGCTCATAGATTCCATGGCCAATTCTTTTGTCGGGACCCGCTCGTACATGTCGGTGAGTCAGCTCTACCCTCCTCTGTGCCCCCACCCCCTTTGCTCTGGCCTTGTCCCCACTTTCCTTCTGTTTCTACACTACTCCTGCTTATTGGCCCATCCTCCTCGATACCCTCCTAGTCTCTGGCCCTCTTTCAGTTCCCTGCCAGCACCTGAACTTTGTGCCCAAAAGAGTTCTTTGGTGAACATATAGTCTGTTTCTGTCCACACTCAATGCTTAGTTTTGCAGACTGCTCAACTGTTATTTATTATTTTCTTATCCGTTTAAAAATGATTCAGCAGCATTTTATTGATTGTGATCATAATTTTACCCTCTTCATGGAGTTTGCAGCCTGGTCAAGCCTGTGGGTATGGCACCGAGGGGTTGACGTATTGAACGGCGCTGCAAAAAGTCTACAGAGCCAATCAGAGCGACTGCTCTGTGGTTTTTATAGTTTTTAATATGCATTGCTGTAAGTGTATGGCAATCATGCTGGCGACCACAACAGAACAGACCTCAGCTCTTGTTTGTGTTAAATAACTTAGGAATATATTTTAAACCAAAATAAGAGGAAGCTCTAAAGCCGTTTTTGAAGGTGTGCAAGCTCAAGTCTAAATTTGCATAGAATTAGAGAGAAATCCATGTATTACATTTACTGACACAAACAGCAGAAATAATTTACAGAAGTTGCGCTATTTGGTGACTTTGTTTGTTTGTTTGTTTCATTCGTTTGTTTCATACATCCACTCGGATTGGCTGTTATGTAGACCTGGGCGATATGGCCAAAAAAACTTATCACGATTTTCTTTAAATCACCATTTCGATTTTATCACAATTCCTGTGTTGTCTTTTAAAGGCGACTGAAGCAATCTGCTTCTTCTTGGATTTAGACCTGGTTTAGACCTGGTGTTGTAGTGATTTAGTCTTGGTTTTAGTCTGAGTTTCAGTCCAGAGTTTTGACATGTTTCCCTCATGGTTTAGTCCTGGTTTAATCCTGGTGCAGTCTGTGATATTGTCCACGTTTAGACCTGATTCAGACCCAGTTTTCTCTTGCTTTATTTCTGATTGAGTCCTTGGATTTAGACCTGGCTGGTTTAGTCCTGGTTTAGTCCAGGTTTAGTCCAGGGTAATCATCGTTTCATTCTGTCCCTGGTTTAGTCCGTTTAGTCTGTTATGTGTGTGTTTGTCCCGCCTTAATCCCTCCTCAAGCAGCGGTTTCCCTACAGTTGCATTTCCAGACTAGTCTCCAGTTTAGAATAAACGGAGGAGACTAGTCTGGATGCCAGGCTATAGAGTTAGAGTTTTTGCCATTTATCATAGCCTGTCTGCTGCCCGGCCTCTTGGCTCTGCCTGTACATTCTGACGTAGTTGTGCCTGTGCGTGTGTTCCTCAACAGCCGGAGAGACTGCAGGGCACTCACTATTCTGTGCAGTCTGACGTGTGGAGCATGGGCCTGTCACTGGTGGAGTTGGCCATTGGCCGCTATCCTATCCCCCCACCAGACCCCAAAGAGCTAGAGGGCATCTTTGGACGGGCTGTTCTGGATGGGGCAGAGGGAGAGACTCACACCAACATTCAAAGGCCGAGACCACCTGGCAGGCCTGTCAGTGGTACGGGAAAAACAGAAATCTTAATTAAGATGTTTAAATTACTTTAGTTTTTGTAGAACAATACAACAGTCATTTCAATATGCTCCTCTCTGTAACAGGAATGGACAGCAGACCGGCTATGGCCATATTTGAACTGCTGGATTACATCGTGAATGAGGTTTGTGCAAATTCTGTAAACAAAACTTACTGAAGTTCAAGTCGAGCTTATATGTTTCAATTGCATCCTCAGCCTCCACCTAAACTACCACACGGGGTGTTCACCAGTGATTTCCAAGATTTTGTAACAAAGTGGTAAGCAGTTCTCACTAACTTGGTCCAAATTAAATGCAGCGTTAATGTGATTTAACTAAAGGAAGTATGTGACTCCATAAGTTATTTGTACTTTGTATTCATTTGACCATGATTTTCTTTTTATGTTTAGTTTAATCAAAAATCCAGCTGAAAGAGCAGACCTGAAGATGCTTATGGTGAGTAGCAAACATTCGATTATCGCGTTGAATAGTTCTGAATTCCCTGTATGTTCTGTGGCTAACTATGGCCGTTTCTCAGAGTCACACGTTCATCAAGCGATCGGAGGTGGAAGAAGTAGATTTTGCAGGATGGTTGTGCCGTACCATGGGCCTGAACCAGCCCAGCACCCCGACCCGCGGCACAGAGTAAACACTGCCCCAAACACCACTGGGTCTTGCTTTTTTTACACCTGCATTTACGTACATAAGCCATTGGCACTTTTTACGCTCACTTTCGGTTTAACTTCGCTTCGGTTTCCCTTGTTTGCCACCGATAGGACCCATGTATTCATTGTACTGTAAGACCACAGCTTCACCATGCCAGTGTCAGAGTAGTCACTGCTCACTTTTCCACATTGCTAAGGATGTAAAGCACTTAAGGGCTGTCAGTGTGTCAGCAGATTCGCATTGATTGACTTATTTTTATTTAATTATAATTATTTTGGTTTGTTAAATATTCTGAATTGATCTTTTTCTATGGCTGCCATTGATTATTTTTTGTTTTGATACATTTACTGCTGTGGATAAATGTATGACTTAGAATGACAACAAAATTAATAAAAATAGAATTGCAAACTGGGAAAAAAAATAGTTTTAATCACCCCGTCAACAGGATACACACCCTTCAGAGCAGCAGGACCAGTGTCTTGATCAGTACAGGGCAGTAGGCAATTCTCAAACCAAAGAGGGTACTAAACTTACTAATGACTAACTTTGGTAATCAAATTTTGGACGGTATCTGCGCATTTTGAATGTTGTCATGCGGTTTTCTTTTCTCTGCAAATGCTCTTTTGTTGTGCTGAACATGTGTTTGAGTTCTGCATCCCATTCCTATGGCATATGCTGTGCAGGCCAGCGTATGCTAGAATGTCAACGCATAAACCACACTCGGATATATTCAAGAAAAGATCTAGCATGGTTTATTATCTTTACACCCGTAATTTATGATTTTCAAGATCACAGTGGAAATGATCGAAAGCCCGAGTCTCTGCAATTTCAATGTCAATTTTAACTTTCAATGATTTGGGTGCTTTTGTCTGTACTCTTAAGTGGATTTTTCTTTTCTCTCTTTTTTTTTTTTTTTTTTAAACTGTATCCTGTGGCGCTCAAAGCTTTCTCTTGAGATTTTACTTTGAAAGGTCTGCAGATTTGGGCTCAGATACAGTTGAAGCCCCTTTCCTGATGTATGCCCCATTAATAAAGACATCGCACTGGCGTAAGTAATGAATATCCTGAACAGCGACGGGTATGAAGCATTTTAACCCAGGTCAGTGTTGGTCATATGGTGGTGATTATTGTTTTTTTCTTTTTTTTTTTTTTGTTTGTTTATTTTTTTTGCTAGCCTGCCTTCTTGCTAGAGCTCTTGTATTCTCTCTGCTTATGGCTGCCCTTTCTTATCCCCCAAAATGTGCATTCGTTCTTAGCAAAATGGATGCGTTGTCACTTGTATGTGTAAAAAGCTATATACAAAACGACAGGAGTACTATTTTGCAGTCTTGATATACAATTTTGATTTATGTAAATGACAAGGGAGAAGAGTCATTTTATTATAATATAAAATTGTGTTGGATATGATTATAATGTATAAAAAAAAAAGATTAAAATAAAACTTATTTGTGAATGTACTTGCGTCATTGTCATGCCGCGATATTATGGAAACCCCGTGTGACTGACTTGACTTGTGTGGCGCATGGGTGGAGATGATGGCGTTTGGAGTGCACATGCTTGTCACTGGTATGTTCTTATTTTGACACCTTAACCCGGTAAATGTGGT
The DNA here is from genome assembly GCA_900303255.1 of Lesueurigobius sanzi. Lineage (NCBI taxonomy): Eukaryota > Metazoa > Chordata > Actinopteri > Gobiiformes > Gobiidae > Lesueurigobius > Lesueurigobius sanzi. The sequence goes on along the minus strand of OMNZ01043437.1, from coordinate 60,525 downwards.
GTAAATCTGATTGTTATGAGGTGCACAAATAAAATATTCGGCTTATTCTAGTTTAAATTTGTTAATACTTGGATAAAAGTGTATTTATCGGGAAGGCATAGGTCATGTTCTGTAGTGCCCTCTACCGAGAGCATAGGTTATTGCCTTTTCAGGCTCTACCTGCTATCCTACGGTTCAATGCATGCCATGAGTTGAATCAATTCTGTCAAAACAAAAAAAAAAAGACATCTTTTGTAATAATTGTATAGCCACAATTAAATAAACAAATAGTTAAATGTCAAACCTTTTTTTGTTTATTTTATTTTTAAGGTTTTTTTTAGTGCCAAAGACTTGAATTCAGAATTTTGATTGTAACAATGTAATTACACTGATACATGATACACCTCACAATGCCCCCATATTATAATTTTTTATTTTTTTTTCTTCTTCTTGTGGTGTGGGTAGGTGCAAGTGTCAAATGCTCAAACTCTTAATCCACAAAAGTGAACTTGCAACTCCTGACTGTAGATAAGGCACTGGCTCTTCAATTTTTGCAATGTCTCCTGTGACGCCTCACCTGTTGAAGCCTGGCAGGTTTGTGGTTTAGAGCCGAGGCCCAGCAATGGTGCGTATTATTGAGGGGGGTTGCTGGCAGCCCCTACTGTATGTACTGGAATGTGCCATGACTTGCTTTTGGGGTGGGACACAATGACCTCAGGCAGTGGGATGGGTGGGTGCAACTCGTAAGGAAAGACGTTTTTAGAAATGAGGCTGGTGAGAAACAGTTTAACTTTGCAAAAAATGAAAATACATCTGGGTATTTCTTGCCAACACGCTGCCCTTTATTCGCAAATAAAGATGACATGGTGAACGATCTGCATCAAATCGAATTGACTTCATGACTATGGCAACTGCCCACTTCTTTTGCACCAATGATTTTCCACTTTACTTTACAGAGAATGAAGAAGATGGTGAATGCTGTGTCTTTAAGAGAGCGAGAGCCAGTGTGATAGAGACAGAGAGGGAGAGAGAGAGAGAAAGGGAGGGACCTCTTTGCCCTCCAGAAACCAGGAAGGGAATTGAGTTGATCTGCTGCTGCTTGGTTAGCGCATACGGGGCTTTAAGCTGCACAACACTGGGAGAGAGAGAGCTCCGGAGAGAGGAGGAGGAGAGGGCTGAGCTAACCCCAAACAAGCAGCACCACGGCCATCGCAGGTGAGCAAAAAGACACCCTGACATCCCATAGCTGGCTGCCCTGGGCCTGTCGAACCAGAGGAGAGCAGGGCAAAGGAGGAGAGCACAGAGACAGGAGTGAAGGAGGGGGACAGAGGAGAACAGGGTGGGGGGGCTGTCCGGACAGGAGAGAGGTAGGTGGGTCTCTTCTGCACTCCCATGCTATAAGGTTCCTCTTTTAATCCTCCTCAAAGTACTTCCTCTGTACTGCCCTGTCCCTCTCGGGAGTCCTGAGATAAAGTTTATAGGATGTGTTCAAGGCATTAACTTTTCAGGCAGGTGGAAGCACTTAGAGGGGGAGGAGGGGTAGGGGCTCTCAAGAGAGGGTGGGGGGTACTGTGCAAGAGCAGAAGAGGCAAAATGTATTCTATTGGATGTTGTCATAACTTTTTATGACAATGGTGATGGGGTGAGGGTGAGTTTACCTTGAGGTTACTGTGATGACAGCTAATTGTTATGGTCAAAGTTATATCATAAATGCATGTGTGACATGTCACCTGGTGTGCTTCAATAATCTTCAATCTTGCAGTGCAAATAGTTTGAATGTCTGTGTTTTGGCAAATGGAACTAGGCCCTGGTTGATGGCTGGCCTGTACTTTAATACCTGGCAGCCTGCTAGCAACATACTGTAGTGTATAATTCAGCCCAGAGTGCTTACGTTAGAACAGGCTCGGAGACCAAGAGGGCGGTGAGGACATGCAGAACAGGGAACTGTAGTTCACAACAAGAGCCTTATAGCAGGTCAAATGAGGTTTTGGAACTCTATATCCCAGAGTGCCTTGCCTTTGGCCATCCAGGAAAGGGAACTGCTGCCAGCCTATCCCAGTGAGGAGGTGTGGTGAGTGAAGAGCTCTCAGGCCAATGAGAGCAGTCGATGCTGAGCCCAGTTGTGGGACGAAAATAAAGGGGGGTGGTGTTGTGTTTGGATGGGAGGGGGGTAGGTGTCTGTTTGTGTGGGATCAGGCAAGGGCTTGCCTGTATGACTAGGGCCATTGCAAGTTTCCTGTCTGGTAAAGCTGTCGTCCTGCCTGGAGACAGAGGTAACAGGGCTGGCCAGTAGGCAAGGGAGGCACACTGGGCAGGAGCAACTCTTTCTGCCTATTCGGTAAGCACTCTCGAGACTCACACTGTAATGTCAGAGTAAGACTCACTGAAGATGAGCAGGGAAATGTGCATTAGTGAATGTTATTAGTTTTTGAAAGAAGTTGAACTCAGGGTTCTTGACCCACTTGCAGATAAAAGAGGGGATGGCAAATAGGTCAATGCAAAGATGCTGCATACAGAACTGAGAAGTTTTTTTTAACATCACAACAGATCTGTCATCGGTTCATTATATTCTTGAAATGTTTGCTTGTACCGCAGTGATTAAAAAGTTGCTATTAATAGTGTAGTGAAAGGCAAAGACGGTCGCACATCCTGTACTTCTGCTTTTAGGGGCGTTCAGGTAATTCTGTGAAAACCGCCATCTCTAATGTTAGCCTGCACCATGCCCATAGTGCTGACTGGGCACAGGTATGGTTTTGAGTAACTGCAGGCCGCATACGAGTTAAGAAACCACAGTACAGTCTCCTCTCGGCGAAGGGGAGTAAATGACACATCGAGTGACACCTTCGCGTTACTGCTGGGGGAATCTATGCAATATTAAAATAATGCAGAGGCAGAGGTACAATGTGCATGAACTAGAGTACTAGAGTTGGGGACATGTTGGTTAACGCTGGTTCTGCCAAATGGCATGGCATCTTTGTCCGGTCCACTGTCCCTCACCATCATCTATTAAAATAGATGTTCATTTCCATTGTCATGTGTGTTTTAGCTTGTTCCTCATGGCCGTAGCAAGTTTACAGTATCTCCCTCAGACTTCTTTACTTGATAACCCAGCACTTTTTTTTTTTTTTTTTGGTTTTGCATACTAGTCCAACTTGTTTTTAAATGTGTGGGCATGGAGAGAGGGTACATGACGAACTCTGAGCATGAAGACGCCCTGGTGCTGGGAAAGCGTCTGGAATGTTGCCTCTTAACGCTTAGAAGTCAACATAACTCATAAGATTTCTATCCGCATTGTTTATATTAGCTGTTCTGACACTCTCCTCTGGCAACGTATAGAAAAGACATTGTTAGTCAAGTCCTGTATGGGGTTAAACCAGGACGCCATGTGTGTTTTTTTTTTTTTTTTTTGATTCCACTCACTGGCCATGCATGTGTGCCTGTGTTACCAACAATAGACTCCGGGGGAATTGCAGGGGACTTCAGTGGCTGTGGGCTGGTCCAAGGCACCACCCATCAATTTGGCGGTGAGGCTGAATACAGTTTGATATTCGTCTATGTTTGTGCCTACACCACGCCGGCCCAAACGAGCAGGTTCAGGCAGACAGAGGAGACAGGTTGCGTGATGTCTCCGTGGCAGTTTGGGGCTTCATTTGAGAGTGAAATGCTGGCTCCATAAAGTACGAGACTCCACACGTGACGGCTCTAAACATTTTACATCTGTTTGTTTAGGTTTTAATTGGTTGTGTTTGCCAGATTATAGATTTCAGACGGTGGGCAGGGGCAAGTCTCCGTTTGTTGAGAAAAGTAATCATACAGAAGGTCCACGCACTGTGTTTTGTACCTTAGTGTTTTTGGTTTGAGAATTTGCCTTTTTCTTGTGGTTTGAAGTCCTTTCAACTGACAAGAATTACACTCTTGTTATGTAATAAAACCACAGCTTGGTAATACTATAGCCAAAAAAAAAAAAAAAAACTTTTCTCTGTCAACAAATAGTAGTTTTGCTGACAGCAAACGTGACTATTGAGATTTTAACCATAAACCAGTTGAAGGCGAATTCTATCATAGTGTTCTGGCCTGTCCTCCACATTAGAAGCTATAGCAGGGTTTCTGTTGGAAATTGAAAGTAATTCAATGAATTGTGCCAAAACCAAGGCCTTAGATTTCATTAAAAAGCATTCTATTTGTTTCCAGTCAGTATGACATCTAAATTTGTTTCACAATAATAGTGTTGCTTGATCTTTTATGCAATAAATACAAAAAAATACGAAAAATATCGTTGACACATTCAACTGCATTTATCTTAAATTTATTGTCAATTTCATGTGCTTCTCAAAAGTTGCCCATTTTGTCAAATTTACTTTCAAATATCAACCTTTTTTACGTCATTCCTCTGCTTAATGTAAGCCTTGCAAATCTTTCAAAAATAATAAATACCCATTTGTTAATTTCTTGCCATTAAATATATTGTGTTGGGGCCTTAAAAAGCATTATATTTGACTTGCTGCTACCTATATAACCTGTTACATCATATATCCATTACATGAGCTGCCTTTTTGTACATGTAAAAGTAGCAGATCCACCATTCGCAGGACTTTGTATGTATATACTATGATAATAACACGTAATATGCCATAACAAAGTTAAATATTGCAACACTTTAATGATGAGTATTACCTCGAGGCACATTTATTTATTACAGATGCGTGATATGAGAATATCATAAGTTGCTAAAACTGTTCAACCTTGTACACAAATGCATTTCGCTCTTTACCTTGTGTATTTAAAGATAATTTAGCCTCATATATTTTTAATCATTTATCATAATGGGCCCCTCCTATGTGCATTAACCATATTATCTGGGATTAATTTGCAGTGAGATGAAAATTGTTTTATTACCTGGTAATAAACCTGATCCAGCCTTTTGCTTTGATAGACTAATATGTTTGGTCTATAATTGAAACTATCATATCATTATTTTTTAATTAAACTTTTCTAATGAAGCCAGATATATTTATAAATGTATACTCTGCGGTTCTCGCCTCTTTCACTTGTATATCCCTGTAAAAGAGGGATAGTGCGCTCACATAAGCTGCATGTTGCTCGGTGAACGTAGCTTAACTTCCCACTTATATTCGGTTCCCCTGGTCAGCTGCTCTGTATACCGCAGCGTCCAGACTGGTTAAGCAGGCAGACAGACCCCTCTCTGTTGTTTTTCTGTTGTTTTGCTCGAGTTTAGGGGCAGTAAAGGGGCTTCTTCTGTTCTCCTCTGGGGCATTTATTATGGAGAGGCCAGCACAACCTGATCGAATTAGACGAGGGAGGAGGATGCCGAGATGTGTTTTTCACAGAAGCTAGGCCTCGTAACGTGCCTCTGAGCGTTGATATGAATGATCGATAAGTATGTACAAAATGTGTTTCAGCAGTAGTAAAAGACACGGGATAGAAGCTGGTCTTAATTAAGTTGAAAGGACACAGTGGAGTAAGGTGACCAATCTGACACTGTCCGCTTGTCGATTTTGGCTCGCCTTGACACTTAAGAGAACATGAGTGGGTCGTATTGGAGGACATTGAGACCCAGGGTGGGACTGCCATGATTTGCCGTCTCAGCAGTGGAAAGGGGAAGTGGGTGAAGCGGTGGGTGCGCGGGAGGCTAAGATGGAGCAATGATGAGATGAGAGCGACAGATGAGAGGAAGAGAGAAAAAGAGAGCGGGTCAGACAGTTGGGACAGTGCGCATGGAGCTGGTCATCTGATAACACAGTGGGTTCTGTTACACGACTGCCACACACTCACAGGAAATCTCCTCGTGCCGTCGGGCCGGGCAGGCGCAGAGCGTGGTCGGCGGGGCTTTAGACTGCCCCGCGCGACCAACCAGCCAAAATACAAGGTCCGTCCAGAGCTTCTGTGTAATGCTGCTTCTAAAGATATGGTTACACTTCCTGGTTGGCAGCGAGGCGGTGATAGAGCCTGTTACTCAAGTTAAAAGAACTGTTGATGTGGTTTCATGACAAAGTGACTGAAATCACGTGCAGTGTCAAGTGCTTTCTAATTTCAATTTGACAGTGCTATTACTTTTATCACAAGTAATGTTTTTGGGGTAATTCATTGCTACAATATTTCACACAAGATGGTAAATTATACTATAGGTATGTTTGGCATCTACAGTACTTTAGTGGCATGGTAGCAGCAGTTGCCACTGGCTGTATGAGTGGGAGGAAAAAACAAGAAAAACCATAATGCAATACCAGCAAAAATCTCTTTCGATTTTAGTATTTTATTATGTACAAAGTGCTTTACATGACGACAATAAAACCCCCACTAGTTTTGTCACATCAAACTTTGCCCCACTTGTGTGTGGTTAGTTCCCTCTCCTCTTATTGACTGAGGTTACACCAGGTAACTCAATGAAAGCTGAGTTTATCATTGACATCTGAGCCAGATTCCTAAGCCACCATAGGCTAAGGACTTATGAGTGTGATTCTGACGCCCTGCCTCACCCACTACTTTTTCACTGGCTTTGTGTATGCATCTTGGCATTGTTTCCTGGTTAGTTTTTTAGACCAGCTCTTGCAACTTCACTTTTATCAGCTACTTGCTCTCTTCCTGCTTTGCTGCCAAAATGACCAATCAGGTTTCCTTCCACTACTGGTAGCAGTGAGTCACTTGGCCATGCTCTAAATCCACTTTTCCAACGAACAGCGACCCCTCCCCATATCTCATTATCTTGCAATATCCTTTCAGTTCAACCTTGAACCCTCTTCATTCTGTGGATCCCTTGCACAGGGGCGTGTTACAGTCAACTGTTGCCATAGAAGCAGTGGAGATACTGAGTGAAATGAGGACAGCAATGACAGGAACGTTGTCAAGGACCAAACAAATATCTTGTCTTGCTCTGAAATAAATGATTGTCAGTCTACTGTTCATATCAGTGTCCTTACCTTACACTTCAAATGTTACACAGGGTTAACCGCTTTCTCCTTTGTGTTAAAGAATGACTGGTATGTAGCAGTGAAGATAATATTGTGCCAGATGCTAACATTAAAAGTATTAGCGCTGCTGCTGTTTAGTTTCAGTAAATTGTGCGTATCAGAAATTGGCTTATATGAGTAGAATGAACTAATGAAGCAGTCAAACTGAAAGTGCTGTCTAGTACAGAAGGCAGTTGGTTGTGGTGTCCCTGCAGCCTCATTGTAATATCTCAGTAGATATACAGTATATGGTAAGGGGCAGAGGTACGTTAAGGATAAGGTGGAGGTAATGAGGGCGGGACAAGCTGAACTGAAACGACGGTTTGACTTGCAAAGCAGGCTCAGAAGCCCATAGCCCAGGAGAGAGGGCTCTACCTGAAGTCCAATGTCAGAGTCACGGACAGCTGGGAGCTATTGTGCTGGGCGGCGGGCCTTGTCACCCACAGGCATGAATTAGTGATAAGAAATGTTTCAAGCCATGAGGAGGTGTCAGGATCAGGTTTGTTGCACTGTTTCTTTTTCTTGGTCGTCTTTGCAGGTCATGCGGGGACAGGTGGCTCCTCCTTGTTGTGTTGTTGTCCCATTGGCAGTGTGTGTGTGCGTGTTTTATCTCAGCTCAGCGTCTTTACCTACAAAGCCCTGACCCGGGGTCAGCGGCGTATGCGAGGGGGGATAACACATACACTCAGCGCTCAGTGCAGGTGCTCTGTATGTCGGTGAGGGAGAAAAGGAGGCTGGCTCTGGACTGGATGGGCTCACAGAGATCTATTTCCACCTGCAGAGGACACGACCGGTCGCCATGCGCTCGCCCTTTCTGCTGCTCTCTCTGCTGCCTCTGCCTCTCTCAGCCTCACTCCTACTCGTCTCACCATGTTTCTGTGTGTTTGTCCTTGGTCCACTCCCACTCCTCCAACATATTCATATGAGAAGAGGATAGTAACATTTGCATGTGCCACGTTTCACCTTCTATTTGACTTGAAGTTTCATCTTTATTAAGTTGTAAAGTCATCTGCCGATCAAGCTCAATATACATACAAAATTTTACACTCATTCTTCTTAAAATTCCTGCAAGATATAGTACCATTTTAATAAGATTTAAAGTATTGATAGTTCCGAAATGCCTTTGTGCTACATAGCATTCAATATTTTAATTGTGATCTTATGTTAATAATGCTAATAATACTTACTTCTACTATTTTTTTTACTTAAATGTAAACAATGAGTGACCTACTTAAAGGATCTCCCGGTAGTAGCCTGTTAAAATCCTGTTTTCCACCTGAAGTCTTTTTAAAGGCTTTACCTAACTCTGACCTGTGGGTAGAGCTGACTCCTTGCCAGATCTAAGGAGTGGAGATGTTGAGGCGTTTCAGACGAGAGGGATTCTACTGAAGGTGGTGTTCAGGTTGAAACGGGAGCTGGGAGCCAGGTTAGGCAGGTTTGGTGCTGGGGTGTAGCCACAAAAATACCAAGGCAGAACTGAAAGAATGCCATTTGAACCACTCATCTGTTTGGAGCAACTACACGCATCGCTCCCAGCTATAACCCCTGCTGGATGGATCTAACAACAGATGGACCGGGGAGACTGTCCTATGTGGACTATACGTGCACTGTGATGCTAATGATGTTTCAGTTTGCATGTGTATGTTTGTTAATTGACAAACTGAGGATGGTTTGGCCTGCCGAAACCCTCCTCCCACTGCGCAGGCTTCAGTCGATCATTTTAATCTCCCCCCACACGTGAGCAAGGGGACAGCCTTTCCTGAAACTTGGCACACAGTACAGGGTGGGGTAACCAGCTCAGACCGGATTGACAACCTCCCTTTTAATACGGTTCCCTCGCAGCTTGTTGCGTGTGCTGTTCCTATGTAGGAGTTTTTGCCACAGGGTCTTTTCTGGCAGCCCCCTCCCTTCTTTGCCTCACCCACACTCGCCCCTCCCTGGCTCTAACCGACGCGGAGTGCACAAGTTGTACTCCCCAGCTCCCAGCATGCATTCTGATCCCCGCTGCCCTCTGCCTATCTGTCCTCCACGACCTCTTACTTGGTTTCTTACACAAGTGCATGCACACACCCCTAGGAAGGTGTGTGTTATAAGGAAATAGACAACAGCCACCTGCGCAAGTGACAAGTGTCTTAGTGAGGGGGGGGGGTTCACGACCTTTCACCGCTCGGTAACTTGATAAATAGTTTTAGATTTACAGTTGCAACGTGACACCTAGCTATACTTTTATATAGTCAAAGTCGACAAACCTTTGTGTGAGCCCATTGCCCTTAGGTGCCAGTGAATTCCTGGAAGAGACCACTCCCACGAAGCGTTTTTTTATCTGCTCATTCGTCATTCTTCCATCTTTACCCATGCATTTACTGTCCCCAAATCAAGTTGCAGCTCTAAATGTAACTATTTTAGATTATATACACACAATACATTTAGACATTTGCCATATTATGTCTTTCATGAGTACAATTCTTTTGAAAGGGGGTGAGAGCAGGGAGAGACATTTAGCAAAAGGTGCTCAACAGTGCACCTCCGTTCCAGTGGTTCACCTCCATTGATATTTCTAAAGGCATGATAAAGGTTTATCAGCTCTGTGCTAACTACTGGCTATAACATGGAACATTTACAAGAAAGTAGATACAAATACGTGAAAGTATGGTCAAATATTTTTAACTTGGCCGTTTATAAAGTTTCTTTTTATATATTTTTTTTGATAAAGTTGCTGTATATGTTCATGAGTTACCACAAAGCTGATTAGTCAACACTCTTTTATACGCACTAGGCTTTATTAATTTCTTCACATTTTCAGCATTTGAGTATTTGCGTAGTAAATCCAAAACAAACAGACTCTTAACCTTTGCTTGCTGCTTTAAGTGTGTGTATTTGATATGCTGTGTGTACTCTTGAGTGTGTTTTATAGATGGTATGTTAATAGCCTGTTGTCCCTCTCTTTTGACCATGTTGTGTGCAGACAGGCAGACGGACAGACGGCAGGACGGATACGCGGGAGGGGGCTGTGCTGGGCGGCTCGGCGGCAGGCTGGTGGAAGATGTCGTCAGGAGCCGGAGGGAGGGGGGGTAGGCGGCTCAGGGTCCCGGTGAGCGGCTGTGGAGGAGGCCAAGGGGGCTGTGGAGAGGCAGAGGAGGGCTCCGTGGGCATCCCTTTCCCTGAGCACAGCGCCGACATCCTGGGAAGCCTCAACAAGCAGCGCCTCAGCGGGCTGCTCTGTGACGTGCTCCTGGTCGCACAAGAGCGCGAGTTCCCCGCTCACCGCTCGGTCCTGGCCTCATGCAGCTCCTACTTTCACAAGCTCTTCACCTCTGGGGCCGTAGCTGACCAACAAAACGTCTACAACATCGACTTTGTGGTCGCCGAGGCTCTTGGCGCACTGCTGGAGTTTGCCTACACTGCCACATTGACGGTCAGTCATGGCAGCGTTGCTGACATCCTTGCTGCCGCACGCCTTCTGGAGATCCCACCAGTCCAAGATGTCTGTACTCACCTACTGGACACAAAAGTGCTCTCACCATCGGTACGAAACCACTTAACAATTACCATTTTGATCACACACTCATAAACACAGATGCAAAGCTCTTCCCATCAGAAGATATGCTCAAAATAATATTTTTTTCACTATTTAACATAATAATAAAATAATAATTGAAACAATTTTAATCTGGGTTGTCCTAATCAACGGGTTATACATTTGTATAATCTATAATTAATGTTTGTGCAGTACTTTGCAGTTTTTCTAGCCTGACTTAACCTTGATGGTCATCAGGCGTCTGGTCTTTGGACCAACCCTGTATTAACCAAGCGCTCAAGGAAGCTTATATCATCATCAGTTTTTCTCACTTGGTCTGAAATACACCCACAGCTTTAGAGTTACTTCAACACTTACTCATGCTGAACCAGTAATGTGTCTGAGTGTGTAAGGACACTCTGCTCTTCAGCGGACGCAGACATACATAACAGGGCCATACTCCTCATCATATCTGAATAACAACAACACCATTACGATAGTAAAGGTTTTGATGCCTGACCTTCATTGGCTCCACTGCAGTACATATCTTTTTTATTTAATGAATCCAAGAGATAAACTTAACACACTAATCAGGAGGTTGGTGGATTGCAATGGACATTTCTATCCATTTTGACACTACATTTCAACTTACACTTGATGGGTCACATTTTAGATGGATTTTGTTATCGTTCAAACACATTGAATACAATCTGCAAACATTTCGGCAAATATAGTGAGAAATATGGGAAAAAAGAGCAAACTGAAGTCAATTTTTTAGAGTCTCCGGATAATGAAAATTGTTGTTGAAACATGACCACTTCACGATTTTACTTTTACAAATGTGTGTGTATCATTGTCTCATCGCTCTACTTGTGTTGTTTTTATGCAGATGGATTGTGATCAAAAGGATGAAGATGGGGGTAGGGGCTGCGGTGGAAAGGACAAGGGCAATCGTTTGCGTGCCCTAGAATATTTAGAGTCTTTCCAGAGGGGGGCGCACTGGAGTAGCAGCTGCAGCACTCCGGAGCTCAGGGACCTGCCCACACACCTGCACTTTAACAATGGTAATGGGGGTATAAATAGTAACGGGGTACTCAACGGTCCGGGAGAGTACTACTCGCCCCTCGCCTTGGCCCTCGCCCACGCCCCAACACAACAGGAGCCAGACGATGACGATGACGATGATGACGAGGAAGACAATGGCGAGACAATTCAGGGCAATGGAGCGAGCCTCACTTCAAATTACTACCCTCCATCTCAAAACGGCCACTTTTATCTCAGTGCAGAGTCCAGGTTGGGGCAGGGGGAAGAAATGGAAGATGAGAGCAAAGAGTTGACGGTGAGGGAGAAGGGTCCCGCCAGTACCCTCCTGCAGCAGATGATGGACTCCATAGAGCGGCAGAAGAAGCGCCTGCAGGCCGGGGAGGACCTTGGGGACGGGGATGAAGCTGACGTGGAATTTTACTTGAATTACTTTAACAGCTCGCAGCACGAAGATCTCGCTTCGGCCGCTGTGGCGCAGGGACTGCCGCCGCTCTGGATGACGCGGGGCAACACTGGCCCAGAGCGAGCGGAGAGGGCTACGGGGGAGAGAGGCGGCGCGGCTGGGGGTGCAGGGGGGGAGCGAAAGATGCGCTCGAAGGCCTTCCAGAAGTGCCCTATATGCTCCAAGGTCATCCAGGGAGCAGGGAAGCTACCCCGCCATATTAGAACGCACACCGGGGAGAAACCTTATGAATGCACCATCTGCAAAGTGCGCTTTACCAGGTAAGTCCAATTAATGAAAGGACTACTGTATGTCACATGTGCTAATAGTCTTGGACTTGGCACTGTACACAAATCACCTAGCAGTGGTAAACACAACAAAGCCAACAGAGGGATTATTGGCACTAACCAACTTAGCTTTGCATTAGGGCGCCATCACGGTAGTGCCAAACAAGGCCAGTCAACCAGTGTTACACAGCAGCTGGGCACTTTTTGAGAGCGCTAGATTATACCAATGCTGTAGTAGTCAAATGGATGTAAAGGTCTGTTTTATTATCACATCCTGCGGAGCAAAGTCCTGGGATTTTAACATGGGGGTTCTATAAAACAAGGCTGGGGCTCTGTCAAATTATCTAGTGGGCAGCTATAAAGCCGTGTGTCCTGATATAGAGGGGATTACTGGCCCTGGATGGTCCATGTGCTCTAATGAAGTAATTTGAACTTTTGATCTCTGGTTATGTTGATTATTGCCCATGGCAGAGTTGACACACGCCCCTCTCTATCGTTCCTTTATCTCACTATTGAAATCCCTGCCATTCCCTGTCATGAGCCTCTCAGATAAACACAGCTCTACCCAGGGAGTTTTCCTTTTATTTCTTGTGTTTTCCTTGAAATAATTCCTTTAATTAATTAATCAGTGGACTTGTGCTTGAAATAGTAGTGGATGGCTATAAATACTCAGGAGTTGAGCATGTGACGGAGGGCAAGCCCGGTATCTGAAATGGGCTGGCGGTGGGAAGGGGGTATTGTAATCTTAATCCTGTTTGATCAGGGTTAAGAGTGTGCCTGACTCGGTAATAAATCACTCCCGTCCTTTAAATAATTCACCTCTGTCGCTGTGCCACGTAGTTCTAAGCTTCTGTGTGTGTCCCTCCTGAAACCGTCTCTGATTTGGCTTGTTTTGTTATTGTGTTTTTTTTTGCTTCTGTGCACTAATGTCTTGCATGTATTGTACACGGTCACGGGGATGGCATCTTCTCTTCTTACTCTGTCTGGTTTGACAAGTTCATGGAGTATTTGTAACTGCGCTTGATTTATAGATAGTCCATCACCTTAACCACAGAGGTTAGACTATATCCTGCTTAACAAATTTGTGATGAAGCTTTTGGTCACAGTATATGATATATGACAGTTATATTGCAGTAATGCACAATTTATTTGAAGATGAATGTTATATTGGTGATATTACAGTAGTTGTTTGCAGGTGAATGACTCATTCAAGAGTCATGATCTAACATTAGCAAGCCAAGTGTTTGTTTTGAAGTGGATTGTTTACAGCTTTTAGCACAAAGTATTGAAACAGTCAAAGTAAACCTAGAAGTAGCTTTATTGATTTTTTACTACTGACTGTTTTTGTGTGTTCATGTTGGATCATCTTCTTATCTTGTCTTCGCAGGCAGGACAAGCTCAAGGTCCACATGAGAAAGCATACAGGAGAGAAGCCTTACCTGTGTACGCAGTGTGGAGCAGCCTTTGCTCACAACTACGACCTGAAGAATCACATGCGTGTTCACACCGGCCTGCGGCCTTACCAGTGCTCCAGCTGCTTTAAGACTTTTGTTCGCTCAGATCATCTTCATCGCCACCTCAAGAAGGACGGCTGTAACGGCATCCCTTCTCGCCGTGGTCGAAAGCCTCGGGTGAGAGAACCTGATCTCCTGGAAGCCCCTGTGAGCCTGCTTAGTCCCGGTCTGGACCCTGGAGTGGGACCCCGCGGCGCCCGTGGTCGGCGGCGCTCCGAGGCCAGCTCTGTGGCAGAGCTGGAGTGTAGTGCTGAAGCCCATGCACACAGTCCTTTGCTGCAGCCGGTGGGACGAGACACAGGGCCCTGAAAGACAGGGCTCAAGGACTCACTGCTGGACACCAGTCACTCTGCACCCTGTGAGACAGGCCAGAGTGACCAGAGGAGAAACACTCAAAAGACAAACTGAAAAATAAAACAACAACAAAATATTCCTCTATAAACCAAATCAGGGTGTCGGAAAATCAAATTATGATTTTTTTTTTTTCTTTAAGAAATTGAATGCAAGCACTTGAGTTTTCTGTTGAAGAGCAAAGAATGCTTCAGATCTCACACCCATGACGTCCACTTTCTGGGTCATTTCGTAGACTTTATGATATTTGGGGTTTTGTATATTAGCACTTAAAGGCTTAGGCAAATGTATATTCATTACAAAAAACTCAGCAACTATGCAGTTGATTTGGATTTATTGGTTTTGTCCTCAAAGCCTTCAAAGCTCTAAGCAAGGTGTCAGGCACCTTCTGGCTGCTGTACGGGTGAAGCGAGGACAAATCTCTGTGAAAACTCTTTTCTATTCTTTTGCAGGTCTGAAATGTACAGTTACCATAGAAACTACATTGCCACAACATGGCATATGCAAGGAAGAAAAAAAACACCTGATGCAACAATTTTCACTTTCACTAAATGTTCCAGAAAGAATCAGAAAAGGGTATGTTTGAAGTGTTGCTTACTCCATAAAATGTGTAATTGATAATCTGTTTTATTGTAAAACAAATTAGCATTGAGTCGTATCCACGTCGATGGGGGCTCGTCGGTTGCAGGGTGGAGGGTTGTGTTTAAAAGCACTACCATCGTCAATGTGTCTGTTGGCTTGTCTATGTTGCCTCTCATCCTTCACAATCCTGCAATCTCATCATTTCTTTTATTTTTTATTTTGTCTTAATTGTGTTTATTGTGCTGACTTCTTTGGGTACTTGACACTTTATAATTGTACAATGATATGTATATATGGCGGGTGATGATATGAAATGAGTCCCCTCTTTATGCTGAGGTGTACTTACTAATCGGGTTTTTCTTCTTAGGCTTGATGTCATGTTTCTTAGGGAGAGTAGCTTTTTGGGTGAACAAGGCTAACTGTATGAATGTTCGATAAAAGCCACCAATAGTTACTACCCAAAGGACGAGTATAAGCAGCTCAAATGAGTGAATGTGCTTAATGTGCAGTTTTTTGACCTTGTGTGACAAGGCGCGGGTAGCATTTAACCAAAAGTTGGTAACGAGAATGGCAGGAAACCCCTATGAGAGAATTCTAGAGCGTACGATGAGTACATAGATGAGCACCTTTTCTATGTTTGCACAGCTTTACTAAAGATATCCAACAGAGCAGAGGTGTATTTAAAGCAAGTGGGCTGGTGGTGGGAAGCGAGGGAGAGCGATGGGTTATGTATCATGCTTATCCCAATCTTTTTTGCCCAAGGGACCACACAACCGTGAGGCAACCTGTATGATGAAGAGAGCAATAAATACCTGTCCAAGTCGGTAGGCCAAATAGGAGTGCAGCTGCAGCCCGTGGAGGGGGAGGGGCGCAGAGAAGGGAGGGGATCTCACAATGTCTGTTGCATTCCAAAAAATAATCTCCCCCAGCTCAGCCACGTTTCCAGGCAGGAGGGGGATCAGATCAGGCCTTTTCTCTATGCCTCTGTAGTCCTCTTATGCCCTGAACCAGCCTGGAGGGGGCATTATTATATTAAAGCCTGATGTCTGTGTGGGTATGACGCCTGGTCCACTGCCTTTTGTATTTACATGTGTGTACATACGAGGGTGTGCGTGGCAGGCAGGGTCCCTCTGGCCACATCATCACTGTCTGAGTCAGACACGGCCTGTTCAAACATGCACCCTAAGCTGCCCGCCCCGATGCACTTTCTCTGTCTTTGAACACATGCGCAGGCATTGGGGCCAGGTATACCCCCGAGTGAGGAGAAAACAGCTATTATTATGCATATTATAGAATTTTTAATTGTTGTTTTATATCTAAATTACCAATATTTATATTTGAATGAACGTATGCAGCCTTGAAAAGAGTTGTTTTTTCCCCACTCTGTTGTGTCTCTAGTAGAGCTGTAGTCCAACCGTCAGTCCGTTGCACCTTAATGGAAAAGCAGGTGAATGCACTTTGTTACTGAGGAGGGAGCGCTTATGTCACTGAAACGGGTACTTTTAAAAACGAACCAGCTGCGAGCGAGATCGGTCACACCTTATGGACAGGTGAACTAGACCTCTGCACTGGTTTAGATCAGGTTGTGTTGATGAGCTGCCAAATAATTCAAGCCTGAATTGCTCAAATCTCTGTAAGAGAGAAGCCAGTTCAGATAAATGTTGGGTTTGTGACCTTAAAACAACAAAATTATTCCAACTGATTGCACTTGAATTTAGATACTCAAATTGGACCAGTTATCTATATGTCTTAATATAAAGTCAGGAGGTTGAAACAATGAAAGGGCACTGTGCTTGTGTGTGTGCGCACTTGCCTTGCGTGTGCACAGGCATGCGTTACTGGCTGGCAGGCTGGAGGGTCTCAGGACAAGCTTGGATAAACAAACTTCATGTCTAGCCCATCTGTTCACCAGCTCCTCTCATAACTACACTCAATCTCAGAGGAGCTGCAGTGATAATAGACCACGGTACTGCAGAAGCAAAAATACGATATTGTAAAACAGCTCATTGAACAGTTGCTTGTTTACTTTACAGCTCTCTGGGCCCAGATTTGCATAATTTGTCTTTTTAAGCTTGTTGGCCATTGTTGGGTAGGCAAGTGTCATAGCTGTTTTACTTGGATGTTATGATATACATAGAGGTTTTTGCACAGTGCGGCAGACCAATGCAAGATCTGCTTCCCTTTGATCTGGGGGGAAGGCGGTACTTGGTATGGGTCACACAAACCCTTAAGTCTCTGCATGTCTTTAATTTAACAGCACCTGTTGGCACTTTTTGAGCCATTTTTGTTTCTTTGGACCATATTGTTTTGTAGAAAGTCTTACATGTGTTGATTAACCAAAGCTTTTGTCTCCAGCTATTGCAGATAGTAAAGATTTCTGTAGACTAGAGGTATTAAAAGTATGTTTATAATTTATCCAGACTGGGCCTCACAGATAAAGCCACATAATCGCCCTTATGCAGAAATGTGCGTGGAGTCGGATATCTACTTGAGTTTACTTTCTATCTTTGTGTCCTTGTGGACGATAGAATCAGAGGTGTAAGGATGTACAGTTGTTTGTTTTATTTCTAAAGACGTGTTATGCTATGGCTGTTTTTATTTTTAACAATATGACATGGGTGCATGAATGCGTGGGGAGGAGGGGAGGGAAGGGGGGGTCAGGGTGTGGATTGCTGTGCCAGGAGGGTGGGTCAAATGGGAGCTTGGGTGGGGTAAAGGATACAAAGCCTGATAGCACTGGAAATGGTGCTTAAGCTGAGAGAGCTAAAGTTTGCACTAATATTATTGTCCTTGTCCTGCTTATGGGAGGAGGCCAGGAGACCTCGAGCCACCTGCTAATGACAGCGGTGTGGTCTCACAAAGAGTCCATCCACTCGCCTTTGGCAATGTAACAAAAGAAAGATCATATGGATTTTATGTTCTACAATAAATACCAAAGCATAAAAAGCTTAAGCTAAACAGATTCAGTGGTTCACAGATTGTCTGTGTCTGTTCACAAGTGAAGAGATTATAATCTACAAAAACAGAAGTCCCTGGTATTGAGTCGTATCGACAGTCATCATTGTTCATCATTTCCATTATGTTCAGCCTTTTTTTTTTAAACTTTGGGTGATTTAAAAAATATAATAATTAGAAATATCAGTGGTTAAATGTGATTCATATTGACCATGGCTGGGTAACTTTGAGAAAACATAACTGTTTGAGCAGTGTGGCGCTATGTGGATGTCTCTTAGCAGCTTTAAGCTGGTGTTTGTATTGATACAGACAGTGCTATTGTGCAGTGTGGGGCTGAGGCTCACTCCCACAAATGTAAGCTGCAACATTAAAGGCCACTGTGTGCCTTTCCCATTAAACTACACATTTTGTCCAATATTTGTACCATAGGCCATTGATTGAAACTGAATCACAAAAACAGGTTTGACTCACTTTGACAGTGTTTAAGTCAATAATGCTTTACTTTAAAAACATTAATGAGCAGCCACAGCTCCAGAGTGGAGTCTGCCGCCTTTGTGGCTCCACAAATGCCTCAGCCCCAGACCAAGGTTACTCTGACCCAACTACACAGAATGTCTCGAACTTTATTGTATGTGTTTGTTTTTGTAAAGACCTTGGTGTTTGGTTTTTAATGCTGTTATCAACACTTTATGAATCTATCTTTAAGGCCACAAAACAAGAACAACGGGCATCAGACAGTGATAACTGAAAATAGCCAAGGCACAGAGCTTTGGTGCATGGTGACAAAACAGAAAGACTTAGCTTTGCTTAGCTCTTGCAGGACACCTGATACTGTGTTTTTGTGTGTTTTCCATTGAGCTTGAGATGCACAGCAAGCTGAGTGCAGCATATGCAGGACGGCACTATGCACAGCATGGCTCTGGCACTTGCACAGGCTGCCCTGGGTCCTTCAGAGGGCCGGCAGCTGTCTGTTGGCCACATTCAGCCAAATGGGGGCAGTTTGCTCTTGGAGTCTCTCTGTCTCTGGGGATGCAAAAGGTTGGCACATCTAGAGATCAGATTTTGGGGCTATAGGCTGTACATTTCAGGGATGACTAAAGACAGAGCTGGTGACCAACTGTTTACTGACAACATATGTTTTGTGTTTGTGTAAAATAAGAGGGTCACACATTTGATAACAAATGTAAAACACAGGGGATCGCCACATCGATTTCTCTTGTTTCCATGTACTTCTCAGGTGGAAAGACACTGCTATGCATTTGATTTGATGTCTGCTCAGTGTTGTTTGCCTCAATGCCCCAAGTTTATGCCTTTCTTGTTCACAAATATATTTAAGTCATTTTCTCCCACATAAGTTAAGGTTGTAATATTTAAGTCATTGTCCAGTAGCTGTGATCAGCCCAGTTCTCCATCAATTTAGAGAAATGTTTGCTGGGCGGAAGGATGCCACTGGAGAATCCTGTAAAAGTGACATTTCAAAAGCTATAGTTAGAAAAGCACAGACTTTATTTCCTGTCACTTCTCTCTCTGGATTTGTAGTTCTGTGGCCTCTTTGATCTGGGATCACACACCAGCCAGAGAATCGACAGGAGAAAGAATACAGAGCAAAGGAGTCCATTTCAGTGTGTGCGGTCACCTACACTCATTTAGGAAACATTCCATAGCTTCATACTGTGATCCCCACTTTGTAGTGTTGGCAGGTGAGCTGGAGGCTGGAGACACATTCGATATGTTCGTGTTGGCTGTATGTCTGCCCTGCTCATTCTGCATCTGTGTGAGAACCGCTCATATAGACACTTCAAAAGGCCCAGTGTTTCGCTGTCCAACTGCCTTTTTCAGCTTCTGCGATTGTAACTAAAAGCACTTTGTCAAAGGCCATCCTAAATATTGTACGCTTTTATTTAAAGGTTATCACTATTGTTTTTTTGTTGTTCTTGTAAAGCATTCTCTTACTGCAAATTATTTAAATGCAAAAAAAAAAAAAGAATATATTTAGATTTGTAAGAAACTTGAATACGTGGAGTCTGTATTGTAGGCGATTGATGCTGCCCCATCATTTGGACTTAAATAAACACACATCTCGAGTCACTTTTGTGAATGGTAACAGTGGGCCTCCTAACCCGGTCTAGTCCGAGGAGTGCCGTTTGACCTGGTATTGAGAGACTCGTTTTGTCTTGAATTATGAACCTGTAACACATTTGCAAAAGCTTTCTGCGAGGCCTATCTGAGCTGACTGTTAAACATGCAGTGTGTGTATCCACTGCAGAGTATCCTTGTCTGCAATAACGCCTCGTACTCAAAGGTTGGGTCCAGGATTTGTGGGGATTTAGAAGCCAAATGTGTGGGAGACAGACGTGGTACTGTGGGTTCAAGAGCTTTTCAGACCCCTTCTATTACACCGCAAAAAGTAATCTAGCAATGAGTAAATGCTCCCTTGATTTGGGTTACTAATTTCAAGAAATCTGCCAATGGATAGGTTTGTTTTAATCTAATTGGAAATGGGATCTTTATTATTATTATTATTATTATTAATAAAGTGAAATGTACTTGCTAGATTACTTGTTGCAGTGTATGTACCTCTGATACTAAAATCCTGCCATTTGTCAAATTAATTTTCTATTGGTAATCACCCAAGACAATGCACTAAAAATAAAAACATGAACTAAACTTGTCAAGTGATATCATTATTGGATCTTTTTGGTCTTAATCAAATTCATGAGAGATTATGACAAATACTGCTCCAATGTAAACGGTAAGAAGAAGAAGGAGAAGAGAAGAAGTAAATTGCAATGGGGTCTGAAGTGGCAGGATACTGTAGCTCACAGTTGTAACAGTCTCAGCGATTAGTGCAGACTTCATAATACTTTTCTTTTTGGTGACGTTCAACTCTTGACAGAGTGGTCAGTTCAAACACGTTGAAAGCTGCAGGGGGCGAAAGGAAATTAGAGAGAATTTGCACTTTCTGGCAACGACATGAACTTGTATCCGCGACCACTAAATCTGCAGTCTAAACCATATAATTCCATTTTGTGTCATTCTGTTCTGTTTTTCTTTTTTAATATATTCAAACATGTCTGGCATCTGGTTGTCTGGTTTAAAGAACATGAAATCTTTCTATTAAAAACAATGGTTGTAAAAAATATTTGGACAGTCTGTTTATTTATATTCTACAATCTTCGTTTACCACCACATACAGCAGTATTAACATTAGTGACAATATCACAAAAACAATATTACAATATGTTACTAAACCATTTTAACACTGTATGTAATGAGACCAAGGCATGATTAAAGTAGTTAGGAATAATCATATACAATAAATTAAAGCAAAAATAAACAAAGACCAGAGGAGTCTGAGAACCAAAAGAAAAGTGCCACAGTTTGAGAACCACTATATAAACTATTCAAGATAATAAAGACATCTCCTTAATACATCTCATTATGAGAGTAAACTAATTGATTCTCGCAGTCATACAGTAATTGATATCATACAATTCTCACACGCGCCCTTTCTTATTTGTTTGTTCAATTCCCAACAGCTGCCAGGAGGTGGCAGTATATTCCCTGTTTTGATCGCTTCAACAGCAGCTTTAGCCCGGTTATATCATTGGTTTGGCCTCACATCAATGTTGCTTTTTTGTTCTTGAGCTTTCCGTGTAATAGTATAATATTAAATAGCAGTTTGATATGATTATATCTGATGTTATAATCAATAAAGAAACTGCACATAAATATAGATAATATACATACATTCATTATAAACACACACACAACTTTATTATTATTATTTTTTTTAATTTGTCAGACATGTATTTTGCTTTCGTGTAGAGCTTTCTCCCTGTAACACAGAGGTGCGGGGCACATTGAGGATGGGTGGCTTGTTGTCACCCTGTCTTCCTGTTTGTCTCCTTCTCCCTGAGGCGATCCTTTGGGGTGACAGAGGTCATCGAACAGCTCATTAACCCCACCCCAACAGCCCACACAGCGCTGCAGTCCCGGACCCTCCACACGTGCACACACAAACACAAACGTGCACGCGCGCACACCCACGCGCCGTGCGCACGCATACGCGTGCACGCAGTAATAAAGCTTCACTAATGGCAGTTAAGTCGACTTAAGCCCACTCTGAGCAGG
Organism: Lesueurigobius sanzi; assembly: GCA_900303255.1. NCBI lineage: Eukaryota > Metazoa > Chordata > Actinopteri > Gobiiformes > Gobiidae > Lesueurigobius > Lesueurigobius sanzi. Next base: position 38,752 of record OMNZ01043437.1, on the reverse strand, counting down.
ATGCTTTCAGGGATCCACCATGAGACACAAATGTATAATGTTCAATGTAGCTGTGTCAGGTTTTCTTTGTTCTTCTTCTTGTAGAATGTAAGTTATTATCAATAACAATTAAAAGTCTGGCTGAACTGACTCTAAATCAGAGCAGATCATCTGAATGACCAAAAACTGTTCATGACATCATTCATTTGAAAATGTTATGGAGGCTATGCACAACAATAATGTAAGACTATATCTTTTACACTTGTCTCATTGGCATAGTGGCATAGTGCAGTGATTCACAAACTTGTTTCACATTCAAAGCATGTAGGCTTGTCTGGGATAAGTGACACAAGTCTTAAACATGATTTTATATTCATATCATTCCATCTTGTTGTTTTAAAGTAGTAACTTTATCGCTACTATAATTATATTGTTTCATAAATGTTATCCTCTTATGGGGCACCCATACTACAGTTTGGGGATCACTGGCCTACTGTAAATATTAGTCTACTTTGTACAATATTAAATATGTGAAGGAAAATAATTCTGTGAAATGAACAGGAATATTTTAATGAGAAGAATATAAACCTCCTTAAATGCCAAGTTTATAATCCAGATTAATCTAGAGCTGTCTTGGCAAAAATATACTAAAGGAAGTAGACCATCTTAAAAATGAAAAAGGACTGAGGGTGGGGTTGCAAATAGGGAACCTCTTCATAAAAATACATTGTAATGCCACTAAAATGTAGGGTGCAGTCATTTTTAAATGAGCTTGCAATACACCCTTTTGCACCCCTGTAGATTGGGCCTGAAAATACCAAATGCTCCATAATTTTGGCAAACTCTGTAAAAAGGTATTCTATTATGGGGAACCTGTTGGGCAGATGTCTTCAGGCTCCAAATCATTAATTGTTGTGTTTGTGGTGTCTAAAACACAGTGGGATAGCTGTTATTTTCCATGTTCAGACACCCTTGTTGCAGTCAAAACATATTGGATAAGAGGAACTGCAACCCTTCAGGGGCTACAACATGCCTGGGAGCTGTTGTCTCCCGAGGTATTATTCACTTCTCAGTGTGTGCCTAAATGTACACACATGTGCCATGCAAAGCGCACAGTTTACATGTAGGTGTGCTATATTACACACACATGGAGCAGCATGGTAAATGAGCGTGTTCCTCTCCTCACAAGAACACGGGATGTATGAACGTAAAACAAACCACACACAATAGGCTTCATCTCACTCACGCACACCTTTCTCAAGGGATATAAAAAGACCCCTTCCCCTGCGCACACTGGGACATGAATTTCATCTAAACTAGCTTCGTCCTCAGTAAACCCACGTGAGGCGTCTCTGCAGTATAGATTTCACTTCCTCCTGGGGTGCATTTTGCCCTGATCAGGTGCCTAAACTGCTCAATATGACAATAATTAGGCAGCACTGGAGACATGTGTTCTTTCTTATGTTGATAAGGGACATTGACCTTTCACCTGTGCACCCTGCAGCCCCCCAAGCCTACTGCGCCCGCCTCAGATGCCCCTGGCCAACTGCCCCCCACTCCCCTTGTCCCCTGGCAGCGTCCAGTTAAGGGAGGAGAGAGGAGCGGCCAGGCTTGGAGCCTCGCCTGCGGCCATCTCTGCCTCTCCCCGGAGAACGGGGACTGAGGTGCCTTTAAACCACTGCGGCAAAAACCTAACCAAAACCCTGCAGTCATTAATATGCAAAAATGCAAATGAGAAGGTAATTAAGAGCTGGAGCTCTCTGGAGGCTCTTTGATTGCTAATGAATTCTAATCTGCAAAGAAAGGGGGGAGGGGTGCAGAAAAAGATGAAAGAAATTTGGAAAACAACAAAAAGAGAATCCTTATCCAAATTTTCTTCTATATGAACATTACCTGTACTCTCCTTAGAGTGCGCTACTGATACATTCATTTGTTTATGTCCGGTATGTAGAAACCAAAGTCATTGGCAGAGAGAGTTGTCAAAGGATAAAACTAATATATATATATATATATATATATATATATATATATATATATATATATATATATATATATATATATATATATATATATATATATATATAT